>MU773232.1:63516-101161 GCA_026770625.1 Nicotiana glauca
AAGAGTGACAAGAGGGGGGGGGGGGGCAGAACTTAAAGACTAAGAAAGTGTGCAAGTGAAGAACAGAGTGCTAAAAGGGGGAAAGGAGAGGAAATCAGCTACAAATAAACACACACAAGGGGTTCACGGAATAGGGGGGATTGTAAAAAGCCTATTGCTTAGGCAAGGGCAGACTTTTAGGCATGCCCAGCAATGGGGAGTGCTAGCACACCTATAAGCCTACCAGAACTCATTCTATTAGAATCTAGGATCCCAGGAGATCTAGTTTGATTCATGGACAGTAACTTGCAGTATTGCCATACCTCAAACCGTAGCTTAAACACATAGGGGGCAGGGGTTTGGGATTCATAATAGAATAGGCAGAAAGAAATAAGTATGCTAGAGTAAGTGTTGAACCATACAACAACAGTAAATAAACAAGGATGCAAAAACAGTAAATAAACACATTGTTGTGGTGCTAAAAAAGTTTAAATCAGGACATACCAGTTTCAAAGCAACAAGTAGAGAAAGCAGGCAGCAAAACTTGTAAACAACCACAGTACAAGCAATAAGAGAATACTTTTGAGTGTAAGTGTAAGTTCAGAAAGGCTATGAGTGATGGATCCTTTGTGTTAATGAAAGAGTCGTGTACTTACAGTGCTAAAAATAGGTAGAAATAAGGTAAGAAAACAATTAAGGAACTGGGTATCAATTAAGATCAATCAGTACAAGACTTCCTTTGATTAAGGAATTCAGACTTAAACGGTAATGAGCAAGAAAATTATTTAAGGAAAAAGATCAAACAAGTATCTAATCTAAAGTAGGCAATTAGGAGTAAATACATAAGAATTTATTTAAGGGTGGAATTTTGAAATACACGGTTACATAAATAAGGTAAAAAATCAATTAATAGACAGTAAATCAAGGAGACAGAGATTTTGTAATCACTGGTCCATGAATGAACCAAGTCAGAAAATCCAAGGAAAGTTTTTGACTTAAATCGAGTCACAGGGAAATCAACAAGGAAAGAAATCAATCAAACTTATAAAAAGGAAGTCTAGAATTAATCAAAATTGAAAGCCATTTTTAGAGGGAAGTTCAGCACATATAAAGAGCATACAGACATGCTAAGCTAAATTTAGGGCAAAGAGAAACGTCATGCCATTGCAAAATCAGTGGGTAGTAGACTATAGGATCATGGTAGTCACATAGGTCAGCAATGTAGAAGAGAGATAGCATCAAATAACATAAAAAGGGTACAGTATAAGGACCTTAGAAGGTTTTAGTAGAGAATCAGAATTGCTTAAAGAAACAGAGGTTGAAACAAAGATTTCAAGATTCAGTTGAGCAACAGATGAAGCAAATTGAGAAACTCGAAATAGTTAGGGTTTCTGAAATCAGACAATTTCAAAGATAAAGAACGAGCTTATCACATAGCCAATGGTCTCAAAACTCGGATGAAACCCCAAATTCTAGGGTTTTTACCATCAATCGAGTGCAGAGATGAGAGTACAAGTAATCAAGGAAAAAGATACTAATTGAGACAGGTTCAGAGGTCTCAGAGAGGAACTGAGACCTTTAACATGCTCTTTTAGTAGCAGGAACTCATGAGGAGCATACTAAAAGAACAACATGCGAAGCACAGTAGAAGAACTCAAAGAAACATAGTAGAAGAAACTAATAAGAAATAGTAGGAGAAACATATAAAGAAGCATAGTAGAAGAAACTTAATAAGAACACAGTAAGAGAAACATATAAAACACAGTAGAGGAAACTGGTAAGAACATGGTAGAAGAAACTTAACAAGCAACATAGTAGAAGAAACATACAAAGAACACAGTAGAAGAACATAGTAGAAGAAACACATAAAAGAAAATCAGAGAAACATCTAGATAACTCAAAAACCCTAGATCAAAAAAATATTAAGGTTTTGAAAACATAGTTTTTGAAAGAAATATCAAGAAATCGTTTAAAAGTTTAGGGAAAACACAGATCTAGAACAGTCTAAAGAAAACAGAAGAACCTCAAAAGCTAGGGTTTCAGAGGAACCCAAACGGTGAGAAAGGCTTGGATAGTCATTGATCTCAGCAGTAGGGGTCGAAGCCAGGCTCGAAATAGACATGGCTTGCCGAAGCAAGGCTGGAGATGGCCATAAAATTTAAATCAAACAAAGTCTGGACGAAGCTTCTTCATGGTCAGGCCATGAAACTTCAGCAACCAAGTGTGTAGGAACTATAGAAGGCCGGTATGTGGTGAGACCACCATGGATTCAGGCCAGGAGGTGGCCGGAGAAGGCGAGTGAATATCATCGGAGCGGAGGGGAAAGGGGAAGATTCTAAAGAGAACCAGAGATAGAGAGATAGAGAGATAAAGAGTCGGTTGAGTAAAGAATAAGAGGGGTTTGAGGGGTCGTTTGTTTAATTTGGTAAGAACGAATCTGGACTGTTGATCAAAATTGATCAACGGTCAAGATTTATTCTGGATTGGGTCAGGTAGATTTAGGATTTAGGCTTGGGTCTTTGGGATGGTTTAATTTGGATTGGGGTCTGGTTTAATTTAGGCTAAATTAGAAAGTCAAATCTGGCTATAAGTTAAATAGCCCCTTTTTCCCTTTTAATTTATAGAAAATAGTAAATAAATTTTTGAAAATTAATTGAAAGCACTAAAATGATTTATAATATATAATTATCAATTTAAAAATATAAAATACCATTTTATAATCCTGAGACAAATTTAAGCCTAAAAATGGCTAATATTGCAATTATGCAATTTTATCCTTTAAAATTACTAAATGAATTTGTAAAAAATATCTTAGCTATATTTTAGTATAAAATATGAGAATACAATGAATGAATCCTGAAAAATGATAATTTTGGAAGCAATTATTGGGTTTTTCTTGATAAAACAAGGCAGTAAATTGATTTAAAATCTTTGAAAAATTAAGAAAAAATAATGTAACCTTGGGGTATACTTATATATATATGAATATATAGGCTATTTTGAAGGTATTTTGCATATTTTAAAAAAAACAGGGAAAAATTGGGTATCAACAACTTGGTCTTGCACTGCATCAACAAAATCCTACAGCATCTCACAACCAGTCAGTCTAAAAATAAACCCTATACTACGAAGAAAATCAAAGAAAAATGAAAAGAAATACACATGTGTTGCCTCCCAAGAAGCGCTTGATTTAACGTCGCGGCACGACGCAGGTTACCATAAAATCACTTTAGATGAAGAAGTGCCACCACGTGGATGTCATCAATTTTACCCAGGTAGTGCTTGACCCTGTGCCCATTAACTTTGAAAACCTCCCCATTTTTGTTCTTCAAGTCAAGTGCACCAAACGGAGTCACAATTACCACTTCAAAAGGTCCACTTCATTTTGACTTAAGCCTTCTCGGAAACAGACGTAACCGAGAATTGAACAAGAAAACCAAATCACCCACTTTGAACTCCTTGCCACGAGCATATTTATCATGAAGGTACTTCATCTTAACCTTGTACAAGGATGAACTGGAGTAGGCATGGAATCGGAATTCATCAAGTTCATTAAGCTGCTCCACACGAAGATTTGCTGTCACATCCCACTCAAGATTCAGTTTCCTCAAAGCCCACATGGCCTTGTGCTATAACTCAACCGGCAGATGGCAAGCTTTACCAAATACCAACCGATACGGAGACATACCAATCGTAGGCTTGTAAGCAGTCTTGTAAGCCCATAGAGCATCATCCAACTTCTTAGACCAATCGGTCCTATTTGCATTGATCGTTTTAGACAATATACTTTTGATTTCCATGTTTGAGACTTAACTTGGCCACTCGCCTGAGGATGATAAGGAGTAAAAACTTTATGATTGACACCATACTTTGCAATCAAGGTGTCAAAAGCTCTATTGCAAAAGTGCGACCCCCCCTCCCATCACTTATGATTGCACGAGGAGTGTCAAACCTTGTAAAAATGCTCTTTTTTAGAAATGCAACCACACTCCGAGCTTCATTGTTGGGGAAAGCCACGACCTTGACCCACTTTGAAACATAGTCAACCACTACTAGAATGTAGGTGTTCCCACATGAGCTTACAAATAGGCCCATGAAATCAATACCCCACACATAAAAATATCCACTTCTAGAATGGTGTTGAGAGGCATCTCATCTTTCTTCAAAATACCACCCGCACTTTGACATTCGTCACACCTCTTCACAAGAACACTTGCATCTTTATACAACGTTGGCCAGTAAAACCCACAACTAAGGACCTTCGAAGCTGTCCTCACCATGCCATGATGGATACCATTGGGAGAGGAATGACATGCCTCTAAGATACTCAACTGCTCCTCCTTAGGGATACACCTCCGGATCACTCCGTCAATGCAAATCTTGAATAAGTACGACTCATCCCGATAGAAATCCAAACTATCCCAATTGAGATTCTTCCTTTGGTTAGAAGAGAGCTCACACGGGATTATACCAGCCACAAGGTAGTTAGCAACATCTGTAAACCATGGCATATCATTCATTGACACAGAAAGTAGTTGCTCATCGGGAAATGCATCATTGATCTCTAGGCCATCACACGGCCTCCCTTCCTCCTCCAAGCGGGACAAGTAGTCCGCCACTTGGTTTTCACTACCTTTTCGGTCCATAATTTTCAAATCGAACTCTTGAAGTAACTAGACCCATCACATCATCCTAGCTTTAGAGTCTTTCTTCGTCATCAAATACCTAAGAGCTGCATGATCGGTGTGCAATATGACCTTGGCTCCCATGAGATATGGCCAAAATTTTTCAATTGAGAACATAATAGCCAACAACTCTTTCTCAGTTACCGTGTAGTTCCTTTGAGCCTCATTTATTGTCTTGCTCGCGTAGTACAACATCCCTCATCAAACACGAACTTGGCATCCTTTTCTAATAGCTTGCACAAAGGATTAACTACCTTTGAAAAATCTTTGATAAATCTCCGGTAGAACCCCGCATGCCCAAGAAAACATCTAACCTCCTTGACAGAAGTGGGGGGAGGAAGCCTTGAAATCACCTCTATTTTGGCCTTGTCCACCTCTATGCCATGCTTTGAAATTTTATGATCGAGCACTATGCCCTCCTCAACCATGAAGTGGCATTTTTCCCAGTTGAGCATGAGATTGGTGTTTTACAACGGGCCAACACTCTGTCTAGATTTTTCAAGCATTCATCAAATTAATCACCCACAACACTAAGGTCATCCATGAATACCTCCAAAACATCTTCCACCATATCGGTGAAAATGACCATCATACACCGTTTGAATGTCACCAGTGCATTACACAACCCAAAAGGCATCCGAGAAAAGGAAAAGGTGCCATATGGACAAGTAAATGTGGTCTTCTCCTGATCTTCCAGAGCAATCAAGATTTGGTTGTACCCAGAATATCCATCCAAGAAACAGTAGAAGGAATGCCCAGCAAGACGATCAAGCATTTGGTCAAGAAAAGGCAATGGGAAGTGATCCTTGCAGGTCACCTTGTTCAGCTTGCGGTAGTCCATGCACACCCTCCATCTAGTCACTATTCGGTTTGGAATTAGTTCATTTTGAGCATTGGTCACCACTATCATACCACCCTTCTTTGGCACACACTGCACTGATGAATTCCACGAGCTGTCAAAAATCGGGTACACAACCCCGACATCCAACCACTTGATCACCTCTTTTTTCATAACTTCTTGCATTACCTTGTTCAACCTCCATTGATGTTCCAAGGAGGGTTTTGCATCATCTTCAAGAATAATCTTGTGCATACAGAATGCGGGGCCTATTCCCCGAATATCAGCTAAAGTCCATCCAATTGCCTTCTTTCGCTTTTTGAGCACCGCCAATGTGGCATCTACCTGCATGTTAGTAAGACAAGAGGAAAAAATAACTGGCAAAGATGAACTAGGGCCTAAGAATTTATACTTGAGGTGTGGAGGCAATGGCTTCAACTCTAACACCGAAGGCTCCTCAATTGAAGGTTTTGTTAGAGGAGTCTTTCTATTTTCAAGATCCAAAGAGAGTTTCCTAGGCTCATAAGAATAAGAGCCCATTCCATGTAAAGCATTCATGCACTCCACTCGTCCCGCGTCATCATTGACATAAAGATTCAACAATGCAGCCTCAAGAGGGTCCTCCACATTGATCATTGCACTAGTATTATCAATTATCATAGGCGTGACAAGATCTACAAATGAGCACACTTTGGTACAATTGGGCTACTTCATTGACTTGCACATATGAAAGACCACTTTTTTATCACCCACCCAGAAGGTGAGTTCCCCTGCTTCCACATCAACTAAGGGCTTCCCAGTAGCAAGGAAATGTCTTCCTAAAATTATAGGTACCTCAAAATCAACCTCACAATCGAGAATCACAAAATCAGCTTGCAAGATAAATTTGTCCACCCGGACGAGAACATCATCTATTATACCCAAAGGCCTCTTCATCGATCTATCTTCCATTTGCAACCTCATGGAAGTCGGCCTCAGCTGTCTAATCCCCAAAGTCTTGAAAACTGAGTAGGGCATCAAGTTGATACTTGCCCCCAAATCACATAGAGCTTTAGCAAAGTCTGCACTTCCAATAGTACAAGGAATGGTGAAAGCACCAGGATCCTCCAACTTCGGATTAATTGAATGCACTATAGCACTAACTTGGTGGGTCATCTTAATAGTTTCACAGTCCATGGATCTTTTCTTTGTCACTAAATCTTTCATGAATTTACCATAGCCAAGAATTTGCTCCAAAGCCTCCAACAAAGGCACATTAATGGATAAGCTCTTCATCATGTCAATGAACATTTTGAATTGATTCTCATTTTTCTACTTTTCTAGCCTCTGAGGATAAGGCGGAGGTGGTCTAGGCAAGGGTGCCTTGGCTTTTGGCACAACCAACTCCGGCATGTCTATTACGTGTTCCCTAGACAGGTTCACATCATTCTGTGATTCTACCTCGGCATCTTGAATATCAATCCTCACTTCTTCATTCACTTTTTCATCAATCATATTTTCAACCACCAAAGGAACTTCATCTTCTTGCAACTTAACTTCATCACTCAAAATTTGATTTTGTTTGGAGGAATTCATATCACCGCCTCGTCCACTCCTTGTAGTTACTGCCATAACATGATTGTTATCACCCTATGGGTTAGCTACCATATCACTCGATAGAGCCCCCTTAGGGCTAGTATTCAAGGACTATGAGATTTGGCCTAGCTGAACCTCCAAATTTCTGATTGAAGTGTTGTGAGATACCAACTGCGCATCGGAGTCAACATTCTTCTTCATCATCTGTTCAAACATCCTTTCAATTCTCCCCATGTCATTGTTGGATGAACTAGGTCCTTGGTATGGAAAAGGCGGTGGATTTCTAGGTTGTTGATACATTGGGGGCCTTTGAAAGCCTTGCGCCTGATTTCCCTGATTGTTGTTATTCCATCCACCCTGATTGTTGTTTCCACCCCAGTTGTTGTTGTTACCCTAGTTTACTTTATTATTCCAATTGTTATTTTTGATTGCCCCAATTGTTGTTCCCTTATTGTTGATTATTCCAATTGTTGTTGCCTTGTTGTTGGTTACCCCAATTGCCTTGGAATCTCTATTGTTGCTGTTGGTTAGAAGAATTTACCCTTTGGCCTTGATAATTATTCACGTATTGTATCTCTTTATTCTGCCCATCATAACCATCATCTTGGAATCCACCACAATCATTGTCAAATTGATCTGAACTCCCTTAGTTCTGTTGACCTCTTTGTCTTCAATTGTTCACTAGCATGTTGACACCCTATATGGCATTCACTTGGTGAGGATTTTGAACTTGTTGCAACTATACCTTTGCTAGTTGGTTCATTGTTATTGTCAGTTCTGCTATAGCATGCCCATGGTCATTCTTTGTGCAAGTGAGTGACCTTGGGGTCACCCTGTGGCGTATTGGCTCTACTTTGCCAAGCGGAGGACGTGTCAGCCATCTCATCAAGAATGGCACAAGCTTCATCATAAGGCAGCTTCATGAAATTACCCCCAACAAGTTGATTCATTATGCATTGATTTGTTGTGTTGATGCCCCGGTAGAAGGTCTGTTGAATCATTGCTTCGATCATATCATTGTTGGGGCATTCCTTCACCATGGTTCTATATCTCTCCCAAATCTCGTGTAATGGTTTGGTGGGCTCCTGCTTGAAAGCTAAGATCTCATCCCACAATGCTGCCATGTGATGGAATGGTTGGAAAGTCGCTCAAGCCAATCCAATGCCTTCCCTCTAAGTGAAAATGGGAAGAGTCTCAACCGAAGTGTATCCTCGGGCACATTGGTTTGCTTGCTACCCCAACAGGTATCCACAAACCCCTTGAGATGTTTGTAAGCATTCTGAGTGGGAGAACCCGTGAAATACCCTTGCTGCTCCAACAATGTCACCATCATATTAGTAATTTGGAAATTGCTCGCCCGGATCCGGGGCGGGACCATTGCACTAGCATAGCCTTTGTTGGGAAGTACTTGAGGAGCCACTCTTGGAGGTGGCGGAGGAGGGTCTGGAAAATTTTCATTTGCATTGGACTGCGGGCTCTACATTGTCTTTGAGGTTCAAGAGGCACCTCATTATCTCTGACATCATCTACCTCCTCCTTCGCAAACACATTTCTAAGAGGGTCATTGTTGTTTGCTGCTATTTTGTACCTGAAGTTGTAACACACACAAAAATTAGTAACACAGATGGAAAGAAGAACAATACACAAAACTATTTAGATAGAGAGCCAAAATCGTTAGCTCCCCGACAACGACGCCAAAAAATGATCAAGGCCAACCCTGTACAACTATAGAGTAGCAAGAGTGATCAAAGCAGCTTTTACCCGAGAAGGTCAGGATCGATTTCCACAGGGAGATAGAGATGGGAATTGAGTTTCTATCTAAATTGGAGTTGCGTAATTATTCCTAATTGCACTTCTCAACATATTTGGTTTTGATATTACTTCTAAATTTATACTACTAAGATGCTAAATTAAGCTAAGAGTAAACTATTGAAGGTTGTCTAATTAGTTAAAAGGCACAAGGGGAGTGACTTTATCCTAGGTGGAAACTTGATAGATTATCGTGTTTTAGGCTAGGTTGTCATATTTGGAGATTACGATATAACCATTGCATGATTCTACTCACTCTCTACCTCTCGGTAGTTCAAGTTATTTTGCCCTAATTGACTTTCTCAAGATCAATCAGGTATGATCATTTGTGCAAGAAATTGAGGTTCAAGTCGGGTGTTACGATCTCTCGGTTTAACCCTTTAATTGGGGCTATCAATCTCTTGAGTATACCCCAATTCCTTGTTGGACTAATCTTTATAGACTTAGGCTCTCTTTCTCAAGAAGAGCCTAAGTCAACTAGGCATAAACTAGTGTTTGCAACCACTAATTCAACATTAAAACCATAAATTAATCCAAATATCAAACACCCATAGACAGTCAAGCCTTAAAACATAAGACCAATCAATTACCTACACTAGGGTTGAGCCACAACCCAAGCTAATGGGTCTAGCTACTCATGATAATAGAGGAAAATAAATAAATAGATGAATAAAAACCCATAATAATTAATTACTAACTGAAACTTGAAGATTCAATGATAAAACTATTGTAAAATTACTCAAAATGGTAAAAGAACATTGTGCACGAGCGCGACTCAGCTTAACATTCTATCTGATGACCTACAAATAGGAAAAGAAACTATTTATACTAGGCTAAAAATTGTGGACAAAAATATCCTTGTAGGGCTAGTGCAGACCGCACAAAATCGAGTGCGGCCGCACTAAGGCTCTTAGCTGAAATTTGCTCTCTGAACTTGGCCACCGCTGGCCACACAAAATGTACTGCAGCCGCGGTGGCTCTTGTTACGGTCTACACAAATTGGACCGTGGACCGCATTGGCAATATTCCTCCAACTTGGAAACTCTCTGAACTTGAGCTTTGCGGACCATACAAAATCGAGTGCGACCACAATGGAGTCAATGCGGTCTGCATGATATGTTTTGCGGCCGCATTGCTTAGCAGCCTGAAATGAGAACTCTCTGAACCTCCTCTTTGCAGACTGCATTGAAAGGAGTGCGGCCGCATTGGTCCTGTTATACTGAGCTTGGACTTGTTCTTGGTACTTGTGCATGATTCTCTCCTTTTTGAGCTGGTTTTGACGAATTGTCACCTTGTTGACCAAACCCTGCAATCAAGTACAACATGTAAGCCTTTGGGTCTATTTTGTACACCTTTCTAATCAAAACTCAAGTAAGAAGGAGTGTACAATGCATCATAATCCCATAGTTATCAAGACCCCCAGTATAATGAAAATGCCCCGAGTGAAGAGCTCGGGGCCACAACAATGGGTCATTTCCTTTTATTGCCAACGTATTCTGAGGGGGCAATCAAAGAAGCCAACATTATGCCTATGCACGACCATAATAAGGTCATCGAGGACGATCCTTTTTAGGGCTGCTATGCTGGGATTGAGGATGCCAGCAATTTTAATGATGCATCCTCCATTTTTGAAGAGGCTCAACGTCTCCTTTCTCGGGTAAGGACTTGTCCTTTTTATTGTAAATTTTTCTTCCTTTCTCTTCGTTTGACTGATATGTCTCTATTCCACTTCAGGCTATCGTGAAGTTTAGAGCTAAGCTGACATAATGTAAGGTCGGGTTCAAGAAGGTTTCGAGTGAAGAGAAGACCCTGAGGCTCCTCTGTAGCCAGAAGGAAGAGGAGCTTAAGGATCTCCGAACCGCATTAGACAAAGCTCAAAAAAGTCAGTCCGAGCTAGATGAGCAGGTAACTATGATTTTTAACAAAGTTTGGCCTTCTTGGCCCTACTTTGGAGGATAATACTTCGATATCTTAGCTGCAGCAAAAGCTAGATATGATTGGGCAGCTCTGGGGTGAGGTAGATCAAGTTCGGGCTGATTGTCATTAGTGGAAGAAGAACATGGATCAACTTGTTGCCGAAAAGGAAGATGTCATAGCCCAACTGCGCTCGGCTGAAGCTCAGCTCCGAGGCATTAAAGCGAAGGGTCTGGCTCAGGCCAGGAAAATTAAAGGGTTGGAGATCGAGCTGGCTAAAGCCCAAGCCGAAGTTGCACAAGCTAAGGCCGAAGCTGTATAGGCTAAAGTCGAAGCTAAGAAGACGAAAGTCGCAGCCAATAAATCCATTTCTATATACTTGAGGGAAACTGCGACCGCTCAATCTGAGTTGAAGGAGGCCTCCGACCGGGGAAGACGAAGCAATTAATTGGCTAGGTGCCAAGCCCAAAGGGAGACTCTCGAGGAAATCCATGCTCGGGGGTTCAACCTCACCGGGGAGATAGCCAAATCCAAGGCGCAGGAAACTGATGCTAGGTTTATTGTCTCCTCCGATGAAGAGGATGTGGTAAGTGGCTCCATGTATGAGTAAGGTGAAGAAGATATTCTCGAAGAAGATGAGACCCCGAAGATAGAGCCGCTGGAGATGCAGTTTTTGAAGACGACACCTCCTGGGGGTGAGACCTCGAAAATAGATTAGGCTTGCTTTCTTGTGTAAGGACCCTTTGTGGGCATTGTAAATGTTTTGTAACTTTCCCTTATGAATATAAAGTCTCTTTTCACTCTATCTTTTATTTTTGTTGAATTTTATTTTGTCCCCGTTTGTGGAAAATTTCGATGATTCAAATACTTAGCTCGAGTATCGGTTCAGATTCGTAATAAACCCTTAGGTTTTATTGCTCAAGGTAATACCTTTTAAGGTTTTAGATGGTCCTCGATCTAAGCTTAAAACTAATTTGATGCGAGTTCGGAACAATGGGGACTTTGAGTTCGAATTGAGTGAGAACGAGGTCTCAGACTCTTATAAGCTTTTGGCCCTTAAGCCCTTTTAAGATAGCCCTTAGGCTCTTCTATATCGACCCTTAGGATCTTTTTTAGCTAGCCCTTAGGCTCTTTAAGTTGGGTCCTTTCGGCCTCTAAAATAGCTATACATGTTTTCCCTTATTTCGGCTAAAAGACTTTGTACCCGTTGGGTTTTTCGATGGTTCATCATATTGGAACCTTGTTAGTCATTTTTTATGTGTAAAAATAATTGAATACCTCTTGAGGTTTTTCCGAAGGCTGGTATTATCGAAGCCTTTGGATTATTTGAGGGCTGAATTTATCGAAGCCCATAGATTTTTCGGGGGGCTGAGTTTTATCGAAGCCCTTTATATTTTGCTTTAGCTGGGGGTAGCCTGATTTAACCAGTTTTTCAATGTTTGAAGGCCTTTAATTTATAGCAGAAATTGGACGTCTCTAAATCACATATTTTGGCCGTAGCCTTTATGTGACCGTAGTCCTTAGTATGGTCGTAGCCTTCGGGTTTGTCACTTGGACTTGTTTCCCGATAACTTTCTGAACTTGTTCAAAAAGCTAGACCCCGAGTATATCATTTTTGAGGGGTTTCCACTTTGAGGTCTTGTGATGACAGTCCCCGAGTATTCAGGTGCATTCGGGGTTTTGGCCCTTAGGCCGTTAAATGCAAAAATAATTGACTTTTTGAGGCACAAAGTGTTTTGATATAATAAAAATGCTTCTTCAAGTAGTTGGTACATGTGTACATGTTTTGCCGCTGGGGGCTCGATTACTCTACATGGACACGGTTCATTTGACCGTTTAGCCCATTACAATATTCTCCTATTGAGGCCCTCTTTGGCATGAGTTTCTTCCTTCGAGAATGCATCCTCTACGGTTGATGCCCCCAGTGTTCGAGGTTGATTAAAAAGAAGCCTAGAATACTTGTTGAATATTACGTATGTAGCATATAGGTGTTTCCTCATTAAAAATCTTGCCGGTAAAACCCACTTGGGAAAAAACCCAATCTGAGGGAAAAAGAGTGCAACGCATGCTTTAAAAACCAAGGTCTTCGAGCTAACAGGTGCCACGATGTTTCCAATCGAACATCTGTAAGGAGTTAGTTTTAAATACAAATGGAAAAAGGGGGAGAGGGTCATACCTCAATAGTAATATCATTTGAGTAATGATACATTCCAATTGTTTGGCAGTTGCTCGCCTTCCATTGTGCTAAGTTTGTAGGATCCTTTCCCTACGACTCTGAGGACATGGTATGGTCCTTCCCAATTGGAGCCTAGTTTCGCTTCGTTTGGGTCTCGAGTGTTGAGAGTGACTTTCCTAAGGACGTCCCCAACTCTAAAATATTGGTGGTTCGTCCTTCTGTTATAATACCTTTCGATCCTTTGTTTTCATACGACCATTTGAATTAATGCGGCCTCACATTTTTCATCGAGTAGCTCAACAGAAGTGTTCATATCTTTGTGATTTGACTCCTCAGTGGCGTGCTGAAATCTGACGCTAGGTTCCCCGACTTCAACTGGGATCAATACTTCGGACCTGTACACCAAAGAAAACGGGGTCTCCCCTGTGCTTGACTTTAACATCGTTCGTTATGCCCATATCACCCTGGGCAATAATTTTCTCCATTTCCGTTTTGCATCATCTAACCTTTTCTTTAAATTTTGAATGACGGTTTTGTTTGTGGACTCGGCCTGACCATTCTCACTCGGGTGGTAAGGTGTTGATAGAATCCTTTTCATTTTATGGTCCTCAAGGAATTTTGTTACTTTGCTGCTGATGAACTATTTTCCATTGTCACATGCTATTTCAGCTGGTATCCCGAACCGACATATGATGTGGTCCCATATGAAGTCAATGACTTCTTTTTCTCTTATTTTCTCGAAGGCCTGCGCTTCAACCCATTTTGAGAATTAGTCAGTCATAAATAAAATAAATCTAGCTATACCTGGTGTCGTCGATAGGGGCCGACGATGTCTATCCCCCATTTCATGAAAGGCCACGGGGATAGGTCCGAATGGAGTTGTTCACTGAGTTGGTGGATCATTGGTGCAAATCTTTGGCATTTGTCACACTTTCGAATGAACTCCTTGGTATCCTTTTCCAAGGTATCCCAATAATGCCCCGCTTTGATGATCTTGCGAACTAGAGAATCTGCACCAGAATGATTCCCACAAGTGCCCTCATGGATTTCTCGTAATACATAATCGGTGTCCCAGGTCCCAAACACACTGCCAGTGGCCCATGAATGTTCTTCTGTATAACGTTTCATTTTTATCGAGTGAGAATCGAGCTGCTTTGGCTCGAAGTGCCCTTGACTCTTCTGAGTCTGTGGGGAGCTTTCGATGCTTCAGATAGTTGATGTACTTATTCCTCTAATCCCATGTTAAACTTGTTGAATTAATTTTGGCATGTCCTTCTTCGACCACCAACCTTGATAGTTGGACGACATTCCTTGGGATAATATAATCCTCTTCCACCGAAGACCCCAAGTTTGCTAGTGCATTGGCCTCACTATTTGTTCTCGAGGTACATGGTCCAGTGTCCATTCTTTTAAGAGGTGCGGTGTCACTTGAAGTTTGTCTAAGTACCTCTGCATTCGATCATCTCAGACCTCGAAGCTCCCATTTACTTGATTTACCACTAAAGGTGAATCATATTTTGCCTCGACGACTTCTACTCCAAGGCCCTTGGCTAGTTTGAGACCGTTTTATCTCTTCCAAGGCTTGTTGGCACTCTGAAGTCCATGCGAAGTTGTTCTTCTTTTTGAGTGGGGAAAAGAAATTATGGCTCTAATCTAATGACCTCGAGATGAATCGGCCTATGGCAGCTATCCGTTATGTCAGTCATTGTACGGCTTTCACATTATTCACCACGGTGATTTCCTCGACTTTGATTTTATCAGGGTTGATCTCGATACCCCTATTCGACACCATAAAGCCCAAGAACTTGCCCGAGCCAACTCCAAAAGCACATCTCTCGGGGTTGAGCTTCATGTTATACTTTACTTAGGATATCGAACGTCACCTGCAAATGGGCATCAATATAAACTTCCATGGATTTGCCTATCTGTTGTTCAAACATCTTATTAACTAGGCATTGATATATGGCTCATGCATTTTTTAGACCGAAGGGCATTACATTATGACAATACGTACCATACTTCGTGATGAACGAAGTCTTTTCTTGGTCCTCCAGGTTCATTTGAATTTGATTGTACCCGAAGTAGGCATCGAGAAGAGTAAGGATCTCGTGCCCAGCCGTAGCATCGATCAAACGATCGATGTTGGGCAATGGGAATGAATCTTTAGGGCATGCTTTGTTCAAATCCTTATAGTCTACACACATTCTAAATGTATTCCCCTTTTGAGGGACTATTACTGTGTTAGCTAGCCATTCGGGATATTCTACTTCCCTAATGGATCCTATCTTTAGGAGTTTGGTTACCTCTTTTTTGATGAATGCATGCTTTACCTCGGACTGAGGTCTCCTCTTTTGCTTTTCCGGTTTGAACCTAGGATCGATACTTAGTCGATGGGTAGTTATCTTTGGTGGGATCCCTATCATATCTAAGTAGGACCATGCGAAGCAATCGATGTTATTGATAAGAAATAAATAAATTTTTTCCTGAGTTCGGGGGTTAAACCCCGTCCCTAGGTATACCTTTCGCTCTGGAAGGTACTTAATCAATACATCCTGCTCGAGTTCTTCGACCGTGAACTTCATCGCATCCGATTCCTCAGGGGCAACGGAGGCTTGGGGATGAGAAAATCTTCTTCTTCGTTCTTGATCACCTGTTCATCAATTATCAGCCCCTCGGGTTCAATCGAGGGTATGGTCTGTTATTGCTATTTGGCCTCCTATTTGTCTTTTGACTTTTCTGGTGCAGATGATGTCAATCTAGAGTCAAGTCATGTACTGCAAACATCTCCTTATCTGCATGCTATTCTCCATATACTGTTTTCACGCCATTCTTTATTGGGAACTTCATCATCTAATGGAGGGTCAATGACCCTGCCCTCATTCTATGGATCCACGGCCTTATAAGCAAAGCATTATACCTCATGTCACCTTTGATGACATGAAATTTGGTGTCTTGTATGGCTCCGAACACGTTGACTGGGAGGGTGATTTCTCCCTTAGTTTTTTCACTTTCCATGTTAAAGCCATTCAAGACTCGAGATGCCGATATGATTTGATCGAGCAGACCGAGCTGCTCCACGACACTTGACCTGATTATATTTGCCAAACTACCTGGATCTACGAGATCACATTTAACTTGAACTTTATTTAAAAGGATAGAAATCACCAGTGCATTGTTGTGAGGTTGCGATAAGGCCTCGACGTATTCCTCTCTGAATGTGAGGGTGTCCTCGGACATATAATCCCGAGTCCGTTTCTCCTTTGTGATGGATACTTTGGTATGTTTGAATATAGGTCCTTGTGGGATGTCGACTCCATTGATGATCATGTGAATTACATGTTGAGGTTCTTCAGGTTCATTCTCCCTGCCTGAATCTCTCTCTCTGAAGTGTTCTTAGCCCGATCACTTATGAATTCTCGAAGGTGGCCCTCATTCAATAATTTAGCCACTTCTTCCCTTAGCTGCCTGCAGTCCTCTGTTCTATGACCATGTGTGCCATGATACTTGCACATCAAGTTCGGGTTCCTTTGGGAGGGATCGGTCTATATTGGCCTGGGCCACTTAGTATCTTTGATTCTCCCAATAGCTTAGGCGATCCTTGATGCGTCTATTCTGAAGTTGTATTCTTATAATCGAGGGACCTCAGCGGGGTCGGTGTGCTTATCGAACTCATTCTCGCTTATGAGTCCTCGAGAACCTTGACCTCGGTCACTTCTTCGATTACTTCGAGAGGTGTTATGGCTTGGGCCATTGTTCCTTCGATCAGCATATGGTTGATACTGTTCTTTGTTGAATTTTGATCCCCGGTCTGTGTCCCTCGGGGTTTTGGCGGCGAATCTGTTAGGATGAACTAAGCCTGAAGGGGCTCCCAACTGGTCGTCCTCGACCCTAATTTTTGACTAATAACGACTGTGCACATCTGACCATGTCACAACTGGATATTTGATCAAGTTCTGCTTTAGCTGTCGAGATGCAATCGAGCTTCTTTCATTTAAACCTTGCATAAAGGCTTGAACTGCACAATCATCGAAGATCGGTGGTAATTCTATTCTTTCCATCTAAAACCGCGAGACAAACTCCCTTAACATCTCGTCATCCCTTTGTTTTATTTTGAAGACGTCCAATTTTCTTGTGGCTACCTTTATGGCCCCGGCGTGTGCTTTCACAAAGGCGTCCACCAACATAGCAAATAAATTAATAGAGATAGGAACTAAGTTGTCATACCAGATCATAGCTTCTTTTGATAGTGTTTCCCCAAACTTTTTTAATAATACTGACTCAATTTTAGAATCATTTAAGTCATTTCCTTTGATTCCACAAGTGTATGAAGTAATATGTTCGTTAGGGTAAGTTGTTCCGCTATATTTTGGTATATCGGGCATGCAAAACTTCTTGGGAATGGGCATTGGAGTCGCACTTGGGGGGAAAGGTTTTTGTATGAATTTTTTCGGGTCCAGTCCTTTCAAAATCAAAAGTGCTCCTGGTATATGGTCGACCCTTGAATTGTATGTCTCTATCTTTTTGTCATTTTCTTTAATTTTCTTTTCTCCGGACTCAATTCCTTTGGTTAGTTCTTCGAGCATTTTCATAATAGCGAGGTCAGTCCCCGAGCTATTTTCATCAGGCCTTTCTAGCGATGGTTCAGCACGCCGAGTGTTTACTGGTTCGGTTGTTTTTGGAGTTCTATTCTGACTCTGAAGTTGAGCGATGGTGACTTGCCGAGCTTGTAGCATCTCGAATATCACTTGGTGGCTGACTCCCCCTTCTTCCATTCCTAGAGTTCCTTGGTCCCCTGGCCGAGCCTCCCCATGTGCATTCCTTACAGGGTCTGTGCCTGCGTATATGTTTAGAGTGTTATGCGAACTGATATCAGCTGGATCCAAATTTGGCATTCCCTTAAGGTTTATAGGTGGTACATTGACCCCTATACCGCTGTTTTCTCCGAGTCCCTCACTGTCATGAGTTTGTGCATTTTGTGTGCTAGACATATCTTAGCCTGAAATTAAAGAATCTTTGACAAGAAAAAGTGTGAAGAATAACGTGTGTTATCAGAAAACTAGCACCAAAATAATCACTATTATCTTTAGCCCCACGGTGGGCGCCAAACTTTTTACCTCGAAAAATGTGAGTAACAATTGAATATGATTTGTGGTTTTAAAGATATGTAATTTATTCTAATACTAGTGAATGTACAAATAATATTAAGTTTAAGTAAGAAGAATTGATGAACCAAACCAGTGTTGTTAGAGAAATAAGAACCTCGAGCTCGATTATCTCAGGGGTCTTGAGGTGAGCTAAGAACAATAAAGTGTGAACAATAAAGTAAAGTCAATAAAGCTGAAGAACAATTGTTGAGCACGTTAAACAAGAAAAGCATAGTAGAATGTTCTATTGCAAAGAATGAGACGTCTTTTACAAATGATTGGGGTCCCCTTTATATAGGAGGGGAAAACCCCTAATACACTACATTTCTAATTAAAGTAAAAAATTCTGTTGGTACAGTTGTATAATGACCTAGTACAGACTTGTACTATTTTGTGCAAATATTATCCTATAATTTATGCCATGACCAACGTGTCCTTGAGAAATTTTTGCTCTTTCTTGAGTGCCTTCGAGATTGTACTACTCTCGAGATAGGTCATGATGGATCCCTAATTTGCTTTTCGAGGTGTGCTAATCCGGGGCTGGCTTGATTCTTGCTTCAAGCTTCCTGTGATGACCCGACCCATTGTCTCGTGAGTTACCGCCCCATTTTATCCATTTCCTATTTCTTTATGCTTTATTATCAGTGTTGGGTGTGAACGAGTTAATTTGGGTTGGTTTTAGTGGGAAATGAGACACTTAGTCTATTTAAGGAAGGTTTGTTTTGGAAAAGTCAATCGGATGTTGACTTATGTGTTAGAGGGCTTGGATTTGAATTCCGATGATTCAATTAGTTTCGGGGGATGATTTGTGACTTAGGAGTGTGATCGGAAGTAATTTTGGAGGTCCGGTGTAGAATTAGGCTTGAATTAGCAAAGTTAGTATTCTAGGAAATTCCGGTTGATAGGTGAGATTTTGATCCGAGAGTCAGAATGGAATTCCGAGAGTTGTTGTAGCTTCTTTAGGTTATTTGGGATATGTGTGCAAAATTTCAGGTCATTCGGACATGGTTTGGTTGGGTTTTTGATCGAAAGTGTATTTTGGAAGTTTTTACAAAATTAGGCTTGAATTCGACGAGTTTTGGGTAATTTGATGTTGTTAGAGTGTTTTGATAATTGGAACAGGTTTGAATAATGTTATGAATTATGCTGGCATGTTTGATCGGGGTCCCATGAGGCTCGGATAAGTTTTGGAAGAGTTTTTGGAAGATTTTTGTCGTTTGAGCATAAGTATGTAATGATCCAAAGGTCCATTTTTAGTTATAGAGATCGAAATTTTATTTCGAGATTTCCAGAATTTAAATAATGAATTATAGGAGTGATCTGGAAAGTTTGGTCTAATTTCATCAAGTCGTGGTTGGGTTTTTGACACGAAATATGAGTTAATTGTTTAACGAGAAAAATGGGTATTGAACTGAGCAAAAGAGCTCCGAATTGAGTTCCGATTGAAGGTCTATGTTCGTACTATTATTTTTGACTCATAGGAACAAGAATCATCGATTCCGAGTTCGTATGATGGAGTTAGAGCCATTTTAGTGAAAAGAAAGTGCTGCAATTTCATTGGCAGCTGTTGTATTTTTTAGCAGCGTGAACAGTAACCGCGTGCGTGAACAGTACTTTCGAAAAATTCTGGGCAGTGAGTTTATAAAACACTTCATCCGCGATTTTTGGTCATTTTTCCTCCATGGTTGATTATTTTGAGAGTTTCTTGGTGGAGATTAAAGAGGGATTCAAGGGGGAACGACTTGAGGTAAGTTTCTTGGACTTAGAACTCGTTTTTATTGCAAATTCCACCTAGAGATTCATGAAAATATTGCCAAATTGTAAGAAATTAGGGCTTGAGATTGAAATTCTAAATTTGGGATTTGAGGGGCCATTTGTGGTCCGATTTGAGAGATTTTTGTATGTATAGATTCATTGTGAGATAAGGAACTCGATGACGTAAAAATTTCTGAGTTTCGAGACGTGGGCTCGAAGCTCGGATTTTGTCAAATTCGTGAATTTTGATATTTTTCAATTTCTTTCGATTGGGCATCGTCTCTTTAGCACAGTGCAATATATTTGTTGTGATTTTGGGCAGATTCGTCGCACGAGAAGGCCAATTTGAGAGGCAAGGGCATAGCAAGCTAGACTTTGACCGTCTTGAGGTGAGTAATTGATGTAAATGATGTCCTGAGGGTTTGAAACCCTGGAATTTCACTTCGTAATGCTCTATTGAGGTGACTTGCACGCCGGATAACGGGCGTGGGGTAGAGCACCGTTGGGGATTATGACTTGGTCCGTCCCGAGAGATGTTTTTACCGTGTTTTCTACTTGAACTAAATTGAGAACCATCCTTGGATTTAATTGTTACATTTGGGCTTCTTGCCAATTATTTGAATCCTTCAGGGATTGATATCACTGCTTTCGCATACTTTGCATATCATTTTATCTCAGTCCAAGGTTTTAAATACTGTTTTGCAAACTCAGCCATCTTCCTAAAATTTGAAAACTTAAATGATATTTCTAAATGATATTTTTGAGTTGAGAACCACATTTTTATAAATGACCAAGGGGCTTATGATGGTTTCTGGACTGAGCATGGATCGGGCTGCGTGCCACAGCACTATTACATTGATATTGAGGCCGAGAGCCTATTTGAGTACATTGCTATTGAGGCTGAGAGCCTGGTTGATTATACTGATATTGATATAAGGCCGAGGGCCTAGATTTGATGCCACGAGATGGCTTGATATTGCGCTTAGGCTGTAGGAGCCCCTCCGGAGTCTGCACACACCCCCAGTGAGTGTCGTCGACGATAAATAAATGGATGGCTCGGGCTGCACGCCGCAGTGGGCACTGGAGTGTGCCATCATATGCATTGCATTACACTCATGCATTTGTTCTTTATCTGTTATACCTGCCTTATTGTCTGTACCCTGATTTCATTGACTTGTTGCTTCACTATTTGATGTTCTACACTGCCAGTTATAGTTTACCTTGTATTTTCCATGATTTCTTATCCTCAGCCTTTATTTATGTTTATTACTCACTGAGTCGAAGTGCTCACGTTACTCCCTGCACCTTGTGTGCAGATCCAGGTACACCACAGGCTGAGTAAGGATTTATTTAGCTGAGCAGCATTATCCGGGAGTATCGAGGTAGCTGTACGGCGTTCGCAGCCTCGATCTCTTCCATCTATATTTATTCTTTTATTTTGCATTTTTCCTAGGTGGATATTCTATATTAAAGGCTCTTGTTCGTGATACTAGATTCTATTGGGCTATGTTGTGGTATTCTAATTGAACTTCTGCAGATTTAAATATTATTTATAAACTTGAAAGTAACGACTTAGTAAATATCCCTATGTTATTTATCTATAATATGAGTAAGAAATTGGGATAATGTTGTTGAATGGTCGGGCTTTCCTAGCAGTGTGTTAGGCGCCATCACGACCGGGTTTGGGGTCATGAAAAGTTAGTATCAGAGCCTAGGTTACTTGGTCTCGCGAGTTATTAGCCGGTTTAGTAGAGTCTTGTGGATCCGTACGGAGACGCCTGTATTTATCCTCAAGAGGCTGCAGAACCTTTAGGAAAACTTCACATTCTTGAATTCTTATTGTGGCCCTTGATTCAGCTTGAAATATAACTCTTTGAATTCCTTCCACGCATTTGTACGCGCGAACGAGCGCTCAGTATCAAATGTGCCTTGGTGGCTTGTGATTCCCCGATCGAGGGGCGAGATGTAATCTCTGTGAGTTTATGGTGGGCCAGTCTAGAGGACTTGAGGTTGGATCTTTGCCTATGGTTGGAGCACCGAGGTGTTGATTGTGTGAACAAGTGTTTTTGAACTTATATGTTCGGTAGTATCCCTGTTAGTGGAAATGATAGTTTTGGGTATGTGATGAGTATGTTAGTACTGCGATCATATGATTTGGAAGCGACGAGTAGGGTCTGCTGAATGATGGAAGAACTAATAGATGCTTGAAGTCCATCGTGATTCAAGTTATAGCCCGAGTTATGGGCGTGTGAAGAATCTTTTCATGTCTCCTAGTTGGGAGAAGTAAATTTCATGTTTCGGTATGAGTATAGACTCAGGAAGATCAAGTGACTGCGTAATGCTTATGGCGGTGGAAGGTATACAGAAATTTTAGTTGGAGACAAAGCAGGTGGGTCATCTCCTGCGGGGTGTTCTAAAGTTGTGTGATCCTTATGTTATCTATTAGAAGACCTCAACTGTAGGTGAAGAAAATGTGTTGAAATCTAAATTGGATCACCTAGAGAGTGGGCTTAATTGTTGTGTGAGTGAATGCGAGATTTGCAGAAGAGTTGAAAATTCTAAATGATTTATGTTTCCACAAGCTTATGAAGTATCGAGTTTAATCTCACTATGGTATTGAGGTAACAATAGAGTATATGCGTTATGAGTATAGTGTGTTGTGATTTATGGCTTCGAGCCAAGTTGGGGAGCTTGCTATTGGTTAGTTGATTGTACGATTATGTGATATGTTGGTTCCAATTTGACGCATGCTGGGGAATCAATTCTGGTTGTGGAAATTGGGCCGAGAATGGCGCGAGTGAAGGAATTTTTTTTTGAAAAAGATGTCATGAGCTCGGATGAGCAGGAAAGAAGTTTTGATGTTACGATAAGTTGGTATTGTCTTCAGCGTCACCTAAGATTGGTGTTTTGTAAAAAGGGTTTTGCATCCCGGTTAATTATTCTAGATCACTTTTCAGCGTTAGTGCGACTGGTGGTTTAGAGGTACCCTCCAGATATTATTGTGGTAGGTTGTGGGAGTGTGTCCCAGGGGAAGATTATATAAGTGTGGCATGTGATCACTTGATTGATTAAAGATGTAAACCAAGTATGAAGTTTGTAATAGTGTCGTTAAATTGGGGATTCATGCATGGAGGGCACTTGACCTATTGGGTTGTGAACTGGGGAGGATTACCCCGATTATGACGGTTGTTCTTGTGTGTTATGAGAAAAATGAGAGTTATTATGGACCTTTGAAAGGATTTTCAGGCTAGTTCAGCGTAATCAGAATCAGCTTGAAGTCGGTGAATGGATTTAATGTGAATAATGGCTCTATATCGGGCCAGATGTGTGCATTTTAGTAACGTGGTCCTCATGGAGGCGTAGGCAGGTTGATGCTTTGTTGTAAGATATTTCGCGTACTGATGCATTGCGCCGTGTGAGTTGTGAGACGGCCTGAGAAATTGCTTATGTCTTGAGAATCCGCATAGGAATGACGTTATATGAGCATCTTGGCTCTTGAAATTCAGACTGTATATCGCACCTCAGTTGTGCTTGAGTTTTGTAGCTTATAACGCTATATGTCCTGCAGAGATATTATTATGCACTTAGCATGCTTACGACCGATACTCGGTATTTTGTTTTAATGAGCAAATGTGCCTCGATGTGCATCTCCTTATATGAGATCTGTGTGTGGATCGGGTGTCACGCCGCCATAGGTATGTTATCTGGATTGGGTTGCACGCCACAACAGTGTGATGTTGAGTATAGTTTTCTATATGCTATTTTTGTATACCTTGCTTCCTATTTTCTAGGGAAGGCCCGTATTAGTGCGTGAGTTAGGTAATTCCTTCCAGAGTTCATTTTCTTTTTGTACAGTGTTCGAATTGGCAGCCTATTGGCATATTGGGGCATTATATGTGACTTTTAATTATGTCTGGGGTGGCTTATTGCCCGAGTAGTTCGTACTGGGTGAGACGAGATCATTGAATTCGAGCTCAGTGCAATCTGAGCATATGAAGTAAATTAAGGGGCTAAGACCATTGTTTGGTTCATAATGAGGTGATAGTTCTTGCCAGAAGTATAGACCCAATGAATTATTGATTCGGCAGTGTTATGAATTTATACAGGTCTCATCCGTCGTGTCGGTATTGTAAGAATTTGAACAAGACCTATGTATGTCATGCAGAGCATGGGATGTGTAATGATTTTTTTCTTCTAGATGGGATCAATGGAAGTTCTTGACTAGTTGAGTACGTAGACGCTCATGGTTCGGAAGGGAGGTGAAGTCCTCACGTTACCTTAGGATAATATGGTATATGTGATATGTTGTGAAGGATTGATATTTGTGCGTGTAAGGTTACAGTTCAGTTCTGAATAGAAATTCATAACATTCTTAGGCGGTATGGGCAGCTTTAGGTAATTAGAGAAATGAGCTTCAGATGATTAGGGTGAATGATCTTCAGATGATTAAGGAAATTGTATTTCTAATCATAGTGATTTGTAGAGGGTATATGTTTCAGAAAAAGGCCAATGTGATTAAGTTGATGGCACCTTCATAGTATTGCGGCACTTTAAGGCAAGATCAACTGTTGATATTCGAGTTGCTTGTATGGAAAATGGAAATTTTCGAGTATTTATCGTGGGATGATTGGGTATTAAAGTGTGTGCATATATTCACATGGTGGAAACTGGGATCAGGTGATGATTTGTATGCCATATGGAGTTGGAGACTGGGAGTTCTCATGTAGAGGCTATGTTGTGGTTGTGGATCATGTGTATCGGTACCGTTTAGCGTCTATCGAGATTTGGAGGCTCGAGTGGATTTTTATTTGCTGGTATGTTATATTTTGGATGTGATGTTGGAATTCAGACTGGTTGTCTTAGTGTTGGGTGATTTTGAACTATTGCACTAGGGGCTACGCCGGAAGTGCCACAGGTTGAGTGATGAAGTGCGTTGGATTATGTTCTAGCAGAGTGGTTTATATTTCTAAGACAAACGGACAACTGGTAAGTATTGCTCTTCTTAATTGGGCCATCGTGATAGATGTTAGCGCAGAGGTTTCTACCATTGATTCAGTTTCGGTGTTGAGGGACTTTTCGGATGCGTTTCTTGTGGCTAGGCATGTCATTGGGCGAGGTTGTTGATTTTGGTATTAATTTGGTGCCAGACACCGGATCGTATGGCTCCGGTAAGAGTTGTAGTAGTGGAAGTCGACCCGATGAGCAATGAGGTGTTGCTCGGTGAATAACGTACCGATTATGTTCTATCAGGTTTGCGTGGTGTGAGTTATTTGTTTCACTGTAGGTGTAATGATTTCCTTTGGCTCCAGACATCAATTGAGCATATTGTCGATTTCAAGCATAGTGACTAGAGGTGTTTCATGTGGAGTAGTATTTGGATAGGATTGCGCGTTGCAGCAAAGCTGTGTGGAAACATGACCTTGTGGCTCAAATTTGTGTGTCCTATTTCTATAATGTGAGATAGGGTCTCAGCCTTGTGTTGTGGCAGTACTGGTGAGTTTGAGGTACAACTCTCTTAATTGAGTCATTTTCATGATGCGAGTATGTTCGGACTGTTTCTTATTGGTGCGCGTATTATTCAAGTTGTGGCTTAGGCCTGTATTGATGTATCATATCACCAGAGTGGTGTGTTGGGTTCGAAGTGATCGTTGGGGTCATTAATGAATATGAACGGATTTGATTTCAGCATGTTTGATGGGTAAATATCGAGGTTCGATTCAAAAAATTTGTTATGGTAATTGCCAGAGGAGAAACGACCTCATGAATGGTTGATCTGAGTAATGATTATGGTTTATTGCGTGTTTCAATTACCGTTGGCAGTATGTGAAAGTGTTGGAATAAGACCTTGGCTAATAAGAGGTTTCTATCGGTATTTGGTTGTTGTGGGCAGCTGCTGTGAATGGAAGTTATCGCTGCATGTGTTTGAGTTATTGGTATATCATATAATTGCACCCGAGGTTGGAGGCATGTTCTATTACAGTTGGTTCAGACTTATTCTGAATATAGGTATGAGGTTCTGATCTTGTGTATGATTTCGAAAAGTGAAATGTGGTTCTATGATTTATGGGCTAGACTGGATTGTGTGATTTTAGTTGAAACGTGTTATCGGAACCATGTGAGATAGGGTGATGTGGGATCAGCCCCGAGTTTATGCTTGATAAGGTCATTCAGCTTTTGGTTGGCTTCTAGGACAACTCTGGGTATGCTAGAGGACATGCGTTTGTTTAAGTTGGGGAGGATGTGACGACCTGACCCCTTGTCTCGTGAGTTACCGTCCTGTTTTCCCCATTTCCTATTTCTTTATGCTTTATTATCAGTGTTGGATATGAACGAGTTAATTTGGATTGGTCTTAGTAGGAAATGAGACACTTAGTCTCTTTAAGGAAGGTTTGTTTTGAAAAAGTCAACCGGACGTTGACTTATGTGTTAGAGGGCTCGAATTTGAATTCCGATGATTCGGTTAGCTTCGGTGGATGATTTTTGACTTAGGAGTGTGATCAGAAGTAATTTTGGAGGTCTGGTGTAGAATTAGGCTTGAATTGGCGAAGTTCGTATTTTGACGAATTTCAGTTGATTGGTGAGATTTTGATCCGAGAGTCGGAATGGAATTCTAAGAGTTGTTGTAGCTTCATTAGGTGATTTGGGATATGTGTGCAAAATTTCTGGTCATTCAGACGTGGTTTGGTCGGGTTTTTGATCGAAAGTGTATTTCGGAAGTTTTTAGAAAATTAGGCTTGAATTGGATGAGTTTTGGGTAATTTGATGTTGTTAGAGGTGTTTTGATGATTGGAACATGTTTGAATAATGTTATGAATTATGTTGGCATGTTTGATTGGGGTCCCATGAGGCTCGGATAAGTTTTGGAAGAGTTTTTGGAAGATTTTTGCCATTTGAGCATAAGCATGTAATGATCTAAAGGTCCATTTTTAGTTCTAGAGATCAAAATTTATTTCGAGATTTCCAGAATTTAAATAATGAATTATAGGAGTGATCTTGTGATGACCCGACCCGTCGTCTCATGTGTTATTGCTCAGTCTCCCCCATTTTATGCTTCTTCATGTTTCGTTATCGGTATGTGGTGCGTTAGAGTTGATTTGGATTGGATGTGATAAGAAATGAGACAATTAGTCTCCTTAAGGAAAACATAAATTGGAAATGTCAACTGAATGTTGACTATTGAGTTAGAGGGCTCGGATGTGATTTCTGGTGATTCGGTTAGTTTCGAGGGATGATTTGTGACTTAGGAGTGCGAACGGAATTGATTTTGGAGGTCCGGTGTAGAATTAGGCTTGAATTGGCGAAGTTAGTATTTTTGGCGAATTCTGGTGGATAGGTGAGATTTTGATCCGAGGGTCGGAATGGAATTCCAAGAGTTGCAGTAGCCCCGTTAGGTGATATTGGATATGTGTGCAAAGTTTCAGGTCATTCGGAGGTGTTTAAGTTGGGTTTTTGATCGATGTAATTTTCGGAAGAATTTGATAAACTTAGGCTTTGATTTGGTGAAATTTGATGATTTTTGTGTTAACTATAGTGTTTTGGTGGTTTGAGAAAGTTTGAGTAAGGTATTGGGTTCCATCTGTGTTTTTGGTTGAGGTCCCGGGGGCCTTGGGGTATTTTCGGATGGCCAACGGGGAGTTTTTGGAGTTGTTGCATTGCTGGTATCTGGTGTTTCCGCTTCTGCGGAAATGAACCGCAGAAGCGGGTTATAGGTCGCAGAAGCGGGAATAGAGGCCCAAGGCAGGTTCTGCAGAAGCGGAATCCTGGCCGCAGAAGCGGATCCACTAGAGTGGACTTTTTGCCGCAGAAGCGGTCTTGGATCCTTAGCCGCAGGAGCGGTACTTGAACCGCAGAAGCGGAATCTGGGTTGTGTTAAGTGAACTATGTTTTCGCTAATTTGAAAGAGAGCAAAAATTTTGGACTTCGGACTAAGAGGGTTTTTGGACGATTTTGAAGAGAGTTTCGAGGGCTTTCATCGGGTATGGATTCTTGGACTTAGATTATGATATTATGGTGTAAAATCATGGATTAACACTGAAAAATCCAAGGAATTAAAGGGTAAAATTGGAGGTTAGGGCTTGAAACTTAAGAGAGTTTAAACTAGTGATTTGAGGGGACAAATGGACTTCGATTCCTGTGAATTTGACATGTATAGACTCGTGGCAAGATAAGGATCATATTGATGTAAAATTTTCTGGATTTCGAGAAGCGGGCCCGGGGCTCGGGTTTTGCTAGTTTCGGGATTTTTGCTATATTTCGATTGTTTTCGATTGGTTATTGTTCCCTTGGCATATTGTAATGTATTTGCTCTGATTTTGGTTAGATTCGACGTGCGTGGAGGCCAATTTGAGGGGCAAAGGCGTCGCGAGCGAGGAATTTCACCGGTTCGAGGAGAGTAATACTTGTAAATTATATCCTGAGGGTTTGAAACCCCGGGTTTGCACATCATAGTGCTGTATTGAGGTGACTTGCACGCCGGATAATGGGCGTGGGGTAGAACACCGTTGGGGATTGTGACTTGTTCCGTCCCGCTTAATAAAATAACTACCTAATTGATTGAAGCTTAGTTGATATCCTTATTAAAATGGATTAATTGTCGTGATTGGGCCTTGTGCATACTGATTGAATGCTTTAGGGATTATTATCACTGTTTTCATGATACTTGGAATGTTAAATGATTTCAGTCGTGAGTTAAACACTGTTCTGAACTATCTAGTCATACTTCTAAGGTTTTAAAACTTAAACTACATATTTTTAATGTTTGGAACTGAGAACTGTTATTTGAATATTGCCCCTAGTGGCTTATGTGCATTTCTGGACTGAGCATGGATCGGGCTGTGCACCGCAGCAGTGTTATATGTGCATTCTGGACCGAGGATGGATCGGGTTGTGCGCCGCAGTGGTGTGATATTTATATTGCGCTTGGGCTGTAGGAGCCCCTTTGGAGTCTGAATCCCCACAGTGAGCACGGGTACCCAAGCGGATCGGGCTGTGCGCCGCAGCGGTCATGTGCATTGCATTGCATTCATGCATTGGTTCCTTCTTTTACTATGTGTCATGACATTTAGCACTCTCATATCATTGGCATCCACGCTACTTCTTGTACTATTTACCAGATACCCTGGTGTTGTTTGTTGGTGGAGTGCTGTGCCCGAGGGGCTGACTTATGTGCTGACTTGCTCTATCTGAAATCGCATTCATATTCTTGATTGTTGGAAGAGGATATTTTCAAAAGAGTTTTTTAAACTAAACCAAATATTTTCTAAAGGATTTTCACGGTTTTACTGTTTTCTCAAAGGGTCGTACTGTCCTATATAGCATGATGGAGTGCTCTTACGTGATTTCTTGCCGCTCAGTTATTATTTACTCTTATTACTCATTGAGTTGGATTACTCACTTTACTCCCTGCACCTCGCGTGAAGTTGCAGGTATTGTTCACCCGGTAGCGGGTTATTAGTGGATTGAAGGTATTACTATTGTAGCTGAGCAAGGTGACCACCAGCGTTCGCGGCACCAGACTTCATCTTTTGAACTCCAGATTTTATTTGTATATATTATTGGTCCTGTAGTGGTGTTCAGTCTTCTTTAGATGCTCGTGACTTGTGACACCCCGGTCGGGCTGTGTTGGGCGGTAATTATCAGCTATTAATGCTATTAAGTCGTATTATTCATTCATTTATGTTTGTTAACTATTAAAAAGGGGACATTGTTGTTCTGTTGGCTGGCCATGTCTTCACGAGAGGTGCCATCACGATCGGGTTTGGGAATTGGATTGTGACAAGTTGGTATCAGAGCCTAGGTTACTAGGTCTCACGAGTCATGACCAGGTTTAGTAGAGTCTCGGGGATCAGTACGAAGACGTCTGTATTTATCCTCGAGAGGCTGCAGAACCTTTAGGAAAACTTCACTTTCTTGGAATTCTTATCGTGCTTTCTTGATTCAGCTTGAGATATACTCTTGAAATTCCTTCCACACGTATGTATGCGCACGTGGGCGCTTAGTAGTATATATGCCTTGATGGCTTATAATTCCTCGATCAAGGGGCGAGATGTCATCTTCGTGAGTATATCGAGCCAGTCTGGAGGACTTGAGGCCTGATCTTGCCTATGGCTTGAGCACCGAGGTGTTGATTGTGTGAGCAAGTGTTTTGAATTTATATGTTCGATATTGTCCCTATTAGCCAGAATGGCAGTTGGATATCCATGGGATGAGTATGTTAGTACTGCGAGATGTATCTATATGACTTGGTAGTGACGAAGAAGTCCGGTGGATAATGGATGAACTGTTAAGTGTTCGATTCCTATTGTGATTCGATGTGTAGCCCGAGTTATGGGTGCATTAAGAATACTTCTGTGTCTCCTAGTTGGGGAATGAAGTACATTACGTGTGGCAATATGAGTTCAGATCAAGAATACTAAATGACAGTGTTATGTGTATGACGGTGGAAGATGGGCTGAAATAATAAACTGAGGCGAAGCATGTGGGTTATCTCCTGCGGAGTGTTCTTGAGTGGTATGATCTTTATGTGTCCGTTAGAAGATCCCATATGTAATTGAAAGGTACGTGTTGTAATTTGAAAATTTGGGTCGCTTAAGAGAGTGTACTCAGCTGATGTGGGGATGAATCCGAGGTTTGTAGAGGATCTCAGTACTAGATGATCTGTGTTTTCATAAACTAGTAGATGATTTGAGTTTAATCTCACTATAATATTGTGGCATCGTTAGAGTAAAATTATTATGGGTTATTGAATGTGTCCTAACAGATGGCTTCGAGCAAGTTGGGGAGGTTGCTGTTGATTAACTGATCGCACGGTTGTGTGCTATGTTGGTTCCCTTTCGAGGTACACTGGCGGATCAGTCCTGGTTGTGGAAAATGAGCCGAGGATGGAACGAGTGGAGCAAAATTTTGATAAAGGTTATATGGTGCTTCGTAGGTGTGTGGAAATAATAGGATGTCTTGAGCTGTTGTTGATAAATAATGCTCAGTGTATAGAGAAGGAAGATGTTTGCTTGTATTGGACTGAGATCATATCCTGCAATGTCAGAGTGCTAATATGGCACGAGAGGTTCTGTTCGTTAAGTCAGGTAATTTGCAGTTTGAATAAGAGTGGATGACTCTCGAGAATGGTTTTAATGTGTTCAAGATTTACATGAGATAACCAGGTTGCTTAAGGTTGTTTATGTGGTTAGAGATTGTGTTTTTGTTGGGGAAGGTCAAGACTTGTGGTATTTTATGTTGCTTATGGGATCCTATGTATCAGTATCTAGAAAGTAATGGTAACGAATTCAGAGTCGCAAAAAGCTCTTCGGTGTAAGGTACTCTGGAATGCGGTATTTCTGGGAACGGTTGAGAGAGTATTCAGTGGCCATGGGTCTTAGGCAATGTGGTCTTATGTGCGAGTCTCGTGTGGTAAGCCTGGATTGAGGCATTGTGATGTTACAGCGAGGGAGAAATATCAAGTGGATGATGAATAAAAAGAGAAATTAGATAGATGGAATAGCTTGATAGTAGACCGAATCGGTATGTAATGATATGGTTAATTCTTCGTATGTGTTCAAGGTAATGAGTTTTTACTAGTTTCGTGTAGCAAGGTTCTTGAGTTCTGACAGCTTGCTTAGCTTGGTTCAGGTAGAAGGATTCAGTCCTGGCAGTTTAGCTTGTGCAATGGAATTGGGAGAGAGAGTTCTTGATGAGTTTTACCGTGGTTTAGAGAAGTATATATTGCCTATGGGCATCGAAGCATGGAATGTGTAGTAATGTCTCTTCTATATGGGATTGATGGAGTGTTATTGACTAGAGGAATACATAGATGTTTGTGGTTAGGAAAAGGGATATGGAGTTCTCATGTTATCCTAGTATGGCATGGTATATGCGATATATTATGGAGAATTGGAATTTGTGTGTGTGAGGTCACGATTCAGTTCTAAATGGAGAGTCATTAGAATCTTAAGTAGCACGAGCAATTTTAGGTGAATGGAGGATCGAGCTTCAGATGATTAAGGGTGAACGATCCTCATATGACTAAGGAAACGGTATTGCTAATCATAGTGATTTGACGAGGGTATATGTTTCAGAAAAAGGGCAATGTGATTAAGTTGATGGCACTTCGGTAGTGTTGCGGCATTTTCTTGATAGATCGACTATTGATATCTGAGTTTGTTTGGTGGCACAAGGGGAATTTTAGAATATCTTTCGTGGAATGCTTGGGTAATCGAGGTGTAATATGTATTCATATTTCGGAATTTAGGATCAGGTACAGTGATTCATGTGCTATATGGAGTTGGAAACTGGGAGTTCTCATGTTTAGACTATGTAGTGGTTGTGGATAGTGGGTATTGGTACCGTTAGCGGCTATTGGGGGTTTGGAAGCTCGAGTGGATCTTTCTTTGCTTGATATATTAGATTGTGGATATGATATTGGGGTGTAGGATGATTGTCTCCGTGTTGGGTCATTCTAGACTATTGTGCTATGGGTTATGTCGGAAAATGCCACAGGTTGCGTGGCGAGGTGCATCAGACTATGTTCTAGCAAAATGGTTGTGTTCCAAAGACCAGCGGATGGCTGGGAAGGATTTCTTTCCTTAATTGGGCCTTTGTGACGGATATCAGTATAAAGGTTTCTACCATTGATTCAGTTCCGGTATTGAGGGACTTTTTCGGATGCGTTCCTTGTGGCCGAGCATGTCGCCGGGCGAGATTGTGGATTTCGGTATTGATTTGGTGTCGGCCACCGTATCGTACGGCTCCGGCATGAGTTATAGTAGTGGAAGGAGTAGCTTCAGGCTTCTTGGTAATGAGATTGTTGGTAAGCTGATTGGATACGTGTTTAGCTTGAGTTGGCTTGGTTGGCCCCGAATTGTATTGATGAAGGATAGGTTGATTCAATCGTTATTGAACCTGCTAGTGATCTGGGGAGATCTATGAGTTGCTTTTTCTGTGTTGTAAGGCGTTATAATTTTTGGACTGTAGGCCCATATAGTGCGGTGCTGTCGAGATTCATAGTGGAAGTTGAGTTTTGTAGCTTACAATGCTATAAGTAGATATCATTATGCACTCAGTATGCTTANCTTCGTATGCCTTGCTTCCTGGTTTTTGAGGAAGTCCGTATTGGGTGTTGCTCGGTGAATAGCGCATCGGTTGTGTCCTTTCAGGATTGAATGGTGTATATTACTTGTTTCACCGTGGGTGTGATGGATTGCTTGGTTTCAGACATCAATCTGTGCGTGGCTGTCTATTTTGAGCATGGTGACTTGAGGTGCTTCATATGTAACAGTGTTTGGATAGGATCACGCATTGTGGCAAGGCCATGTTAAGTTATAACCTTTCGAGGAGGATTCATGTACTCTATTTCTATGATGTGAGATGGGGTCTCATCTTTATGTTGTAATGGTACTGTTGAGCTTGGGGTACAACTCTTTCGTTTGAGTCATTTGTCATGATTTGAGTATGTCCAGACTGTTCCTTAATGGTGCGTCAATTATGCAAGTTGTGTCTTAGGCCTGTATTGAGGTATCGTATCACCAGGGTGGTGTGTTGAATTCGAGGTGATCATTGGAGTCATTAATGAATTCGAACAGATGTGATTTCAGCTTATTAGAAGGATAAAAATCGAGGTTTGTTCCAGAAATCTGTTGTGGTATTAGTAAAAAAGGAAGTGGCTTCACGTATGGTTGATCTGAGGAATGGTTCGGAATGGTTGCAGTTTATTGCGTGTTTTAATTATCGTTGGCAGTATATGAAAGTGTTGGAATAAGATTTTAGCTAATAAGAGGTTCCTATCGGTAATTGAGTAATGTGGGCAACTGCTGTGAATAGAGACTATCATTTCGAGTGTTGGATTATGTGGTATATCATGTGATTTCACGGAGGTTGAAGATATAGGTTATTACAGCTGGTTCGGACTCATTCTAAGTATAGAAGTGAGGTTCTGATCTTGTATATGATTTCCGAGAGTGCTATGCGGTCCTACGGTTTATGGTTTAGATGGACCGTGAAATTTCAGCTATATTGTGTTATAAGACCTATGCGAGATAGGGTGACGAGGGATCACCCTGGGTATATGCTTGGTAAGGTCATTCAACTATTTGGGTTGCTTCTAGTACAACTCTGGGTACGCCCGAGGATGAGCGTTTGTTTAAGTTGGGGAGCATGTGACGACCTGACCCGTCATCTCATGTGTTATTGCTCAGTCTCCCCCATTTTATGCTTCTTCATGTTTCGTTATCGGTATGTGGTACGTTAGAGTTGATTTGGATTGGTTGTGATAAGAAATGAGACACTTAGTCTCTTTAAGGAAAACTTAAGTTGGAAAAGTCAACCGAATGTTGACTATTGATTTAGAGGGCTCGGATATGATTTCCGGTGATTCGGTTAGTTTCGGGGGAGGATTTGTGACTTAGGAGTGCGACCAGAATTGATTTTGGAAACGAATTGGGTTAGTTGGCTGGCCTTGTCTTCACGAGAGGCGCCATCACGACCGGGTATGGAGATTGGGTCGTGACAAGTTGCACATTGTAGCGAGGCTACATGGAGATTAGACCCTTCAGGGTAGATTCAGGTATTTTATTTCTATAATGTGGGACGGGGTCCCAGCCTTGTGTTGTGATGGTATCGAGGACTTTGAGTTGCAGCTCTTTTGTTTGAGCCATTTGTCATGATTTGAGTATGTTCAGACCGCCCACCATTGGTGCGTGGATTATGCAAGTTGTGGCTTAGGCCGATGATGAGATGTCATATCACCAGAGTGGCACGTTGAATTCGAGGTGATCATTGGAGTCATTAGTAAATGCGAACTGGTGTGATTTCGGTTGGTCAGAGGATTTATATCGAGGTTTGGCTCGAAAATCTGCTGTGGTATTAGTAAAAAAAAAAGGGAAGTGGTTTCATGAGTGGCTGATCTGAGAAATGGTTACGGTTTGCTGTGTGTTTCATTGTCATTTATAGGATATGAAGTGTTGGAATGGGGCTTTAGCTAATAAGAGGTTTCTATCAGTATATGGTTGTTGTGGACAGCTGTTGTGAATAGAAGTTATCATTGCAGGTGCTGGATTATGAGGTATATCATGTGATTTCATTTGAGGATGCGAGTATGGGTTATTACAGCTGGTTCGGGACTATTCAAAGTATAGGTGCGAGGTTTGATCGTATTGATGGTTTCAGAAGTGAAAAAGTAGTTCTGTGAATTATGGGCTAGACTGGATTGGGTAATTTCAGCCATGTTGTGTTGTCGAACCTATAAGGGATAGGGTGACATGGGATCACCCCGGGTATATGCCTGGTAAGGCTGTTCAGTTCTTGGTTGGCTTCTAGGACGACTCTGGGCACGCTCGAGGATGAGCGTTTGTTTAAGTTGGGGAGGATGTGACGACCCAGCCTGTTGCCACATGAGTTACCACCCTGTTTCCCCCATACTATGTTATTCTATGTTTCAATATCAGTATTTGAGTTGATCGGATAGAATTGAATTGGTTTTAGTTGGAATTGATGCATATAGTCTCATTGAAGGAAGCTTGTTTTGGAAAAGTCAACCAAAGTTGACTATATAGTTAGGAGGCTCGGATGTGAATTCCGGTGATTTGGTTAGCTTCGGAAGGTGATTTGTGGCTTAGGAGTGCGATCGGAATTGATTTTGGAGGCTCGGTGTAGAATTAGGCTTGAATTGGCGAAGTTTGAATTTTGGCGAATTCCGGTTGATAGGTGAGATTTTGATCCGAGGGTCGGAATGGAATTCCGAGAGTTGTTGTAGCTTTTTTTAGGTGATTTTGGATATGTCCGCAAATTTTCAGGTCATTCAGACATCATTTGGTTGGGTTTTTTGATCGGAATTGCATTTCGGAAGTTCTTGAAGAACGTAGGCTTTGATTTGGTGAAATTTGAAGATTTTGATGTTAACGATGGTGTTTTGATGATTCGAACAAGTTTGAATAACGTTATAGGATGTATTGGTATTTTTGGTTGATGCCCCGGGGGCTTCGGGGTGATTTCGGATGGCTAACGGAATGAAATTTGGGGTTTCAGGACTGCTGAAGGATCTGGTATCTGGCATTTTCGCTTCTGCGGAAATGGACCGCAGAAGCGAAAGGGAAGTCGCAGAAGCGGAATGTGGGGATTGGGCAGCTACCGCAGAAGCGGACGATTGGACCGCATAAGCGGTCTCGCTTTTGCGAAAAATGGACCGCAGAAGCGGTCCTGGGCAAAATGAGGGAAACCGCAGAAGCGGAAGTCGCATAAGTGACATTTGTATCGCAGAAGCGGAAATAGGCCTGGGCAGAAAAGGTTTTAAAGTGCCATTTTGGTTCCGCGAGTTAAGCTGTTTTCCTCCATATTTGAACGTCCATGGGAGATTTTGGACGGGAATTTCAGAAGGATTCAAGAGGAATCGACGCGAGGCAAGAATCTTGGCCTTGAAACATGATTATATTGTGAAATTGTACTAGAAACTCATGGAAATTGAGCCAAAAATTATGAACTAGGGCTTGAGTTTTTGACAAATTTCAAATTGGAATTTGATAGGTCTTTTGAGCTCGGATTTGGGAGTTCTTGGTATGGGTAGACTCGTGGCGAGACGAGGAATCCGGTAATATAAGTTTTTTAATTTTTCAAGAAGTGGGCCCGGCGCTCGGGTTTTACTAGTTTCGAGATTTTTGATATATTTCGATTGTTTTCGATTGGGTATGGTTCCCTTAGAATATTGTAATGTGTTCTCTCTGGTTTTGGTTAGATTCGACGCGCATGGAGACCAATTTGAGGGGCAAAGGCGTCGCGAGCGAGGAATTTCACCGGTTCATGGTGAGTAATACTTGTGAATGATATCCTGAGGGTTTGGAACCCCGAATTTGCACATCATAGTGCTGTATTGTGGTGACTTGCACGCCAGGTATGAGCATGGGGTAGAGCACCGTTGGGGATTGTGACTTGGTCCGTCCCAATTGTTGATTTACTGCGTGATTGACTGAAAACTACTTGATGCTATCATGATTTGGGTTGATTGCCATGTTGTGGGCTTCGTGTCGATTATTTCAATCCTTATGGGATTGATATCACTGTTTTTGCATTACGTTGCATATTATTTGATCTCAGTCCAAGGTTCTAAATACTATTTTGTAAACTCAGCTATCTTTCTAAGATTTGAAAACTTAAATGATATTTTTCTGATGTTTTGAGTTGAGAACTACTATTTTACTATTGCCCAAGGGGCTTATGTACATTGCTGGACTGAGCATGGATCGGGTTGCGCAACGCAGCAGTGTTATGTGTGCATTTCTGGACTGAGATATGGATCGGGCTGCACGTCGTAGCAGTATATACATATACATGCATGGATCAGATTGCACGCCGTAGTAGTATATTATATGGATCGGACTGCACGCCGCAAAGATATATTATGTGGATCGGACTGCAGGCCGCAATATTATAGCGCTTGGGCTGTAAGAGCCCCTCCGGAGTCTGTACACACCCCTAGTGAGCGCAGGATACCCAAATGGATCGGGCTGCACGCCACAGCGGTCATGTGCATTGCATTGAATTCATGCATTCGTTCCTGTTTGTACTACGTGGCATGATTTTTAGCACTCACATATCATTGGCATACATGCTATTACTTGCCTTGTTGACCAGATACCCTGGTATTACATGTTAAGGAGTGCTGAGCCCGAGAGGCTGATGTTTTACTTTGTGAGTTGGGAGTGAGCCCGAGAGGCTGATGTTGTACTTTGTGAGTTGGGAGTGAGCCCGAGAGGCTGATGTTGTACTTTGTGAGTTGGGAGTGAGCCCG
>MU773232.1:101919-119806 GCA_026770625.1 Nicotiana glauca
ATACGTGTTTTCTTATCGCTCAGATATTATTCGCTCTTATTACCACTGAGTTGGAAGTACTCACTTTACTCCCTACACCTCGCGTGCAGTTGCAGGTATTGTTCACCCGGTAGCGGGTTAATAGCGGATTGAAGGCATTGCTATCGTAGCTAAGCAAGGTGACCGCCGGCATTCGCGGCACCGAGTTTCTTCTTTTTCTTGATTTCCAGATTTTGCTCTATGTATTATAGACTTTTAAATTGTAATAAAGACCCTCCTAGATGCTCGTGACTTGTGACACCCCGGTCGGGCTGAGTTAGGCTATAATGTTGATAATTAATGTTCTTTAAGTTGCANNAGGTATGGAGATTGGGTCGTGACAATTTCTCCCTCTATCTATTGTAATTCTCACTCTAAAGCTTATATAGTTTCTGTATCAATACTAAGTTTTACTATATAACTTCGTTCTCTATTTATTTTTAGATCTGATTTTTCTATTTGTTTGGCTAATTCTAAAGTTGATATTAATAGAGCCTTTATTTTCTTTAATAATTTCTTTAATTCTTCTTTTCGCTGTATTCTTCTATTTAGGATCCAGTAGTTATAAGCTATATGTTTAGTTATCGGGTGTTGTCTTAGCATTAATTATATTTTATCCTAATGAGATGTATTTAATCTTATATTTAATTGTTCTGAGGTAATCCTTTTCTTGTTCTATTTCGAAAGTAATTCTTTCAATTTCTGATAAAAAATAATTTTTAAAATCTTGTGTATATAAAATAGCTAGTTCTGGTTTTTCAAATAGACTCAAGTGTATTTCTAAAACTTTTCTGTATTCTAAATTAGTATTGAGAGTATCTAGTGTAAGGTATATTATATGGTAATGGAAACTTTAGGAAAAGTTTGCTCTGATACCAAAATAAAAGAAAATAAAAGCAAATCTAAAATAATGATAGATAAAAATATAATATAGTCTTTAATTAACGTCTTCTTCTTATAGAATATGATCTTAAATGGCAAAACTGATGATATTGTAGTATTCGAACTATAAGATATAGTTGTTTTCTGTATTGATCAAAACATATACTATTATTTTCTTCTAGATAAATAAAATGTATAGCTAAGTCTATTATTGAGTAAAATCCGGTGTCTATGTCCAGTTAAATTCTTCTACGCTTGAGGTAAGGCTTCTAGCAAATCTTTCTGGATGGGTATAGTTATTACGAGTGAAAGACATAAAAATATTTTAGTTTCTTAGAAATTTACTGTTTGGGTAAAAATTTTACTATTAAGGTAAAAAAAATTTAAGGAAAAAATGTTAAAGTCTTATGTTGTAAAATTCCTACTCGGTACTCTGTCTCTCTTATTCTGCAAACCTATATTGTTTCAGTTTTATCAAAATTATGAACTAAAATTACCCCCTTCTATTCTCTTTTTTATTTTTTTTATTTTTTTTAATCCACTCTCTTCATCTCTTCTTTCCAATTGTTTAAAGATTTTTAGCTTTTCTTAATTATTTTTTCTTTAACCATACCCTGGCCTCGGTTAAAACGTATGTATCCATTTTTGGTTAATTTTGGGTTTAACTTAACCGGTTTCTCCTAGGAATTTATAGGTTAATCCATCAAAATTATTAAGAAATTGGAAAGATAACCTTATACTAAGAGTGATTTTAAGTTATATACAAATCAGTAATTGACAACTAATAAACATAAAAATATAAAGACTGTAAAAACAGGAGTAATATCTAGAAACATAATTTTTTGATAAAATAAGTCACTTACATGTTTACAGGAGAGAGATTTCCCTTTCGGAAAACTCGAAAGAGCTTTACTGACCTTGAGAATTAAAAACTTGAAACACACAAACATAAGGATTTATTTATTTTACAAGCTTGAAGTAGGAAATTCTAAGGCATACATAGGGAAATTTTTGACAAGGTATATTATAAAGGTGGTTGGTGATGAAGAAGGGTGTTTTGGATAGTTTTTTGCAGTGTTGTAATATTGTAATTCTCTTGTAGTTGTGTCTTTCTCTTCTTCTTTCACTTGCTTTTATAGCCAAGTTTTTGAGCGGATTTGAAAAATGGACTTCAACCATTTCCAGAAATCTTTGTCTTCTAGCCTTGTAGGGCACTTTATTGGGCCCCATCTTCACATGGCTTGAACAGAGATTCCCATTAGTGCTTTGTCATGTTTTTCTTCCACCCAAAATTTCAACTTTACTTTTTGTCACATCTCCTTTATGTGATGTCTGGTCCCCACGTCTTCTTTTTCAATTTCTTCCCGTATTGTTGCTTTTGTATGTCTTTGTCTTTGTTATTCTCAATTGCTTCAGGACTGACTGTTGTTTTTATGTGTCTAAATTATGTAAAGCTATTGAATCAAAACTCATTCCCGAATCATCTTCATATGGATCTTGGGAGTCTTGGAAATTTAAGTGGTTATCATTTTCGTAATTCTCGTCTTCCCCTGATGTCACGACCTCAAACCTGGTCGTGATGGCGCCCAACTCTAAAGCTAGGCAAGCCTGACCAACAGTCGCTCTCAATTTAATAATAAATCTCAAAACCGACAATTTAAGAAGAATGCAATAGTTTTAGAATAATAATCCAATTTTTATAGAAAAAAAACAATACAGAGAAATACGAAGTCTGATAAAAACACTCCCAAAAGATCTGGGGTCACGAGTCTAGAGCCTCTAACAACGGAGTAACAAATATCTAGAAATACGTAAGTCTGGAATATGGAATAAAATTGAAATAAAGGGGAGAAGTTGGGTCCTACGAACGTCAGGCAGCTAGCTCGACAACTCTGATATAACTCTGGAAGACGGCAACTTCTCAGCTAAGTCTCCGGAACACCTAAATTTGCACACATGGTGCAGGGAGTAGAGTGAATACTTCCAACTCAGTGGTAATAGACATATATAATGGCTGAAAGTAAGAAATCCCAAAATACCACAATGTAAAGCTGAAACTATCCTCTTAGCACATTTAACAATAAGCAACAATAAATCAATGACAGACAAATATCAATGTATGAATGCAATGCAATGCACATGACCGTTGCGTCGTACAACCCGATCCATTTAGGTACCCGCACTCACTGTGGGGCTTCAGACTCCGGAGGGGCTCCTACAGCCCAAGCGCAATGACATAGTAGCATTCGCTGCGGCGTGCAGCCCGGTCCACAATCAGTCCAAATATATATATGCAAGCAAGCCACACGAGTACAACTAATTACCATTTTCGATTCCATTTAACAGGTATTATAGTTTAAGTGATTTAAAGCCTTAGAAGATTTCTACTCATTTTTAGACAATATTTAACTCAGGACTGATATTACGGGAACATGCTCAATATCTTAGAAGCAGTGATAATAATCCCTAAGGGATCCAAATAGTTGACTCGCAGCCCAAATATGCTCATAACAATCCAGGTAGGATGTATACTAGCTAATTTCTAGGCATATAACACGGTATAGACATTTCTCGGACGAACTAAGCCATTGTCCCGTCCACAAATGACCCCACACTCACAGTAGAGTACGTGTCTCGCCTCAATACAGCGTCACAATGTGAGATACCGGGGTTTCAAACCCTTAAGTCATCATCTACATCTATTATTCACCTCAAACCGGCCATAGACTAGTCCGCAATGCCCTTTCCTCTTAAATCGACCTCCTCGCGCGTCGAATCTAGTCAAAACCACAACGAATACATTACTATATGCTAAAGAAACATAACCCAATCGAAATTACTCGAAAAATACTAAAAATCACGAAATTGGCAAAACCCGAGCCCCGGGCCCACTTCTCGAAAAATTCTAAAATTTACATCATTGGATTCCTCGTCTCGCCACGAGTCCGTACATATAAATTTTATCAAAATCGGAGTTCAAATGGCCTTTCAAATCCCAAAAATCCGTTTTCAAAACCAAGCCCTAGTTCTTCACAATTTCAACCCACTTTCATGAATTTCAGTGTTGATTCTTCAATAAAATGATGTTTCTAAGTTAAGAGACTTACCTCCAATCAATTCCCGTCGAAAAACCCTTTTCAAATCGGTCAAAAGCTCTCTTGGCGAAGTAAAAATGGTGGAAAAGTGATATGGGTCGCGGATGAAATAACATATAAAAACCCTTCTGCCCAGCTTAATTTTCTTCTATGTGAACGCGAGGTCCCTCTCGCGTTCGCGATGAACAAATTTTCCACTGGCCAACTTTACCCTTCGCGAACGCATCTGCTCACCCGCGAACACGAAGGCTTGGGCCCCAGACCTACGCGAACGCGAACCTACCCACACGAACACGATGACCCAGGAAATGCAACTACGCAAACGCGAAGGACACCTACGTGAACGCGAAGGCCAAAAGTGGCCTGCAACCGCTGCTGCATTTTCTGCAATTCACCAATTCCAAAAACTCTTCCGTTAGCCATCCGGAATCACCCCGAGGCCCCCGGGACCTCAACCAAAAACACCAACACGCCCTATAACCTTATTCAAACTTGTTCCAATCGTCAAAACACGTCAAACAACGCTATAACCACTAAAACACATCGGATTCAAGCCTAGTTTTCATTAAAACTTCCGAAATGCGCATTCAATCAAAAACCCAACCAAACGATGTCCGAATGACCTGAAAATTTGCAGACATATCCAAAATCACCTAACGGAGCTATTGCAACTCTCGGAATTCCATTCCGGCCCTCAGATCAAAATCTCACCTACCCACCGGAGTTCGCCAAAATTCAAACTTAGCTAATTCAAGCCTAATTCTACACCGGACCTCCAAATTAAATTCCGATTGTGCTCTTAAGTCACAAATCATCACCCGAAACTAGTCGAATCATCGGAAATCCATTCCGAGCCCTCTAACTCATAAGTCAACATCAGGTTGACTTTTCCAAACTAACTTTCTTTTAAAGAGACAAATTGTCTCATTTCTAACCGAACTCTATCGGAATTACTTCAAATTCACCAACCACCTATAATGAAACATATAGAAGCATAAAACAGGGAAAACGGGGCGGTGACTCACGTGATGACGGGCCGGATCGTCACATCCTCCCCAATTAAAACAAACGCTCGTCCTAGAGAGGGTCAAGAAACATACCTGGAGTCTCAAATAAGTGAGGATATCTGCTCCGCATCTCCTGCTCGGTCTCCCAAGTGGCCTCCTCCACGGGCCAACCTCTCCACTGCACCTTCACCGAAGCTATTTCCTTTGATCTCAACTTTTGAACCTGACGACCCAAGATAGCCACTGGCTCCATATCGTAGGTCAAGTCCTCATCCAACTGGATCGTGCTGAAGTCTAACACATGAGAAGGGTCCCCAACATACTTCCGGAGCATAAAAACATGAAACACCAGGTGAACTCCCGACAAGCTGGGTGGCAAGGCAAGCATATAGGCCACCTCCCCAATCCTCCTTAGTATCTCAAAAGGTCCAATGAATCGTGGACTCAGCTTCCCTTTCTTTCCAAACCTCATACCGCCTTTCATAGGCGAACCTTCAACAAGAGCTTCTCGCCCAGCGAATAATATACATCTCGAACCTTCCGGTCCGCATAACTCTTCTGACGTGATTGGGCTGTGCGAAGTCTCTCCTGGATCACTTTCACCTTCTCTAAGGCATCCTGAACTAACTCTATCCCCAATAGTCTAGCCTCGCCGGGCTCAAACCAACCAACTGGAGATCTACACCGTCTCTCATATAAGGCCTCATATGGTGCCATCTGAATGCTGGACTAATAGCTGTTGTTGTAAGCAAACTCTGCAAGAGGCAAATAATCAGTCCAAGAACCTCCAAAGTCAATAACACAGGCACGCAACATGTACTCCAATATTTGAATGGTATGCTCGGACTGCCCGTCCGTCTGAGGATGAAACGCTGTGCTCAACTCTACCTGTGAACCCAACTCTCGCTGAAAAGTCCTCCAGAATTGAGAGGTAAACTGAGTACCTCTATCTGATACAATAGAAACTGGGACCCCATGCAACCGTACAATCTCCCGAATAAAAATCTCCGCTAACCGCTTCGAATAATAGGTGGTACACACCGGAATGAAGTGCGCGGACTTGGTCAGCCTATTCACAATCACCCAAACTGAATCAAACTTCCTCGCTGTCCGAGGGAGACCACTCATGAAGTCCATAGTAATCCTCTCCCATTTCCACTCGGGAATATCCATACGCTGAAGCACACCACCGGGCCTCTGATGCTCATACTTGACCTGCTGACAGTTGAGGCACCGAGCTACATGACTCACAATATCCTTCTTCATTCTTCTCCATCAGTAATGCTGCCTCAAGTCCTGATACATATTCGCGGCACCAGGATGAATGGAATACCGTGAGCTATGGGCCTCCTTAAATATCAACTCCTGAAGCCCATCCACATTGGGCACGCAAATCCGGCCCTGCATTCTCAACACACCATCACTATCGATAGTCACATCCCTGGCATCATCATGCTGAAATCTATCCTTAAGGACAAGCAAATGTGGATCATCATACTGACGCTCTCTAATGCGTTCATACAAGGAAGACCGAGATACCACACAAGCCAACACCCGACTCGGCTCAGAAATATCTAACCTCACCATCCGATTGGCCAAGGCCTGAACATCAACTACAAATGGCCTCTCCCCAACTGGAACGTATGCCAAACTACCCATACTGATTGCCTTTCAGCTCAAAGCATCAGCCACTACATTGGCCTTTCCCGGATGATACAAAATGGTGATATCATAGTCCTTGAGTAACTCAAGCCATCTCCGTTGCCTCAAATTAAGATCCTTTTGCTTAAACAAGTGCTGAAGACAGCGATGGTCGGTGAACACCTCACAAGATACGCCATATAGATAGTGCCGCCAAATCTTCAAGGCATGAACTATTGCAGCCAACTCTAAGTCATGAACAGGGCAGTTCTTCTCATGGGGCTTCAACTGACAAGAAGCATAAGCAATAACTATACCCTCCTGTATCAATACACAACCGATCCCAACTCTTGAAGCATCACAATACACCGTATAAGAACCTGAAGCTGATGGCAATACTAATACCGAAGCTATGGTCAAAGCTGACTTGAGCTTCTGGAAGCTCTCCTCGCACTCATCCGACCACACAAATGGAGCATTCTTCTGCGTCAATTTCGTCAAAGGCGAAGCAATAGATGAAAAACCCTGAACGAACCTGCGATAATAACCCGCCAAACCGAGGAAACTCTGAATCTCAGTAGTTGAGGAAGGCCTGGGCTAACCCTGCACCGCCTCAATCTTCTTTGGGTCAACCTGTATACCGTCACTAGACACCACGTGTCCCAGAAAAGCAACGGAACTAAGCCAGAACTCACATTTGGAGAACTTTGCATAAAGCTTCTCCTCTCTCAATCTCTGCAATGCCACCCTCAAGTGTTGTGCGTGCTCCTCCTGGCTACGTGAGTACACTAGAATATCGTCAATGAACACGATCACAAATGAATCCAAATATGGCCGAAATACACTCTTCATCAAGTGCATGAACGCAGTTGGGGCATTAGTCAGCCCAAATGACATAAATAGAAACTCAGAGTGCCCATATCTCATCCTGAAAGTTGTCTTCAATGTCTGAATCCCTAATCTTCAACTGGTGATATCCTGATCGGAGATCAATCTTAGAGAATACCTTTGCTCCCTAAAGCTGATCAAACAAATCCTCAATACGGGGTAGTGGGTACTTGTTCTTCACTGTCACCTTGTTCAACTGTCTGTAATCAATGAACATTCTCATTGTGCCATCCTTCTTCTTTACAAATAAGACCGGTGCACCCCACTGTGAACACTCGGGCGAATGAACCCCTTTTCTAGGAGTTCCTGAAGCTGTTCTTTCAATTCCTTTAACTCTGTTGGTGCCATACGATAGGGAGGAATAGAGATGGGCTGAGTGCCCGGCACCAGATCAATACCGAAATCAATGTCCCTGTCCGGCGGCATGCCCGGCAGGTCTGCTGGAAACACATCTGGGAACTCTCTCACAACGGGCACAGAATCAATACTAGGAGTCTCAACTTCAACATCTCTCACAAATGCTAAATATGATAGACATCCTTTCCCAACCATCCGCTGTGCCTTCAAGTAGGAAATCACCCTGCTGGGAACATAATCGGTCGAACCTCGCCACTCAATCCTCGGAATACCCGGAATAGCCAATGTAACTATCTTGGCATGACAGTCCAGAATAGTATGGTGTGGCGATAGCCAATCCATACCCAGAATCACATCAAAGTCTACCATACCTAACAACAATAAATCAACTCAAGTCTCCAGACCCCCAATAGTAACAAGACAAGATCGATATACATGATCCACAATAATAGTATCGCCCACCGGGGTAGATACATGCACAGGCAAGGCAAGACAACCACGGGTCATACACAAATGATGAGCGAAATATGAAGATACATAGGAATAGGTCAATTCGGGATCAAATAAGATAGAAGCATCCCTGTGGCAAACTGAGATAATACCTGTGATGACGGGATCTGATGCAATGGCGTCCTTCCTATCTGGAAGAGCATAGAATCGAGCTTGACCACCGCCAGTCCGGTCTTCACCCCTGTGGCGACCTCTGGCTACCTGGCTCCCACTCCTAGCTGACTGGGTGGGTGCTGAAGAAATAGGAGCAGAAGATGAGGGCTGATCCCTCCGCTGGGACTGTCTACCACGGAGCCGAGGACACTGTCTCTTCATATGACCCAACTCACCACACTCGTAGCAACGACCTAGAGCTGGAGAAGCGGACTGAAGGGAACCTCTCGCTGCAGATGAACCCTGGGCGGAAGAAGCAGGAGTAGTACTCTGAGCTGGAAGGGCGCTAAGTGAAGACTGACCCTGCTGACAACCCTGGTGACCATGGCCTGAAGAAGCCCCATTGGACTCTGTGCGACCTGACTGAGGAGGTCTGAAGGAACGACCTCTGCTGCGCTGGAACTGGCCCCTAGACGGAGCACCGCTGAAGCTACCTGAACCTCGAGGCCTCTTGGCCTCCCTCTCCTCACGCTCCCGACGATGATCTGTCTCAATCTGACGAGCCATATCAACTACCTCCTCAAACGAGGCGGCCACAACCCTCTCTCTAGTTATCAAAATACGAATGGGATAGTTGAGGCCATACACGAACCTCCTAATCCTCTCCTGATCAGTCGGGATCATCCAAGTAGCATGCCGATCTAGCTACGTAAACCTCAACTCATACTGGGTCACAGTCATGTCCCCCTGAACCAACCACTCAAACTGACGATGCAGCTCCTCCCTGCGAGACTACGGTACATACTTCTCCAGAAAGAGAGCGAAGAACTGCTGCCAAGTAAGGGGCACTGCTCCAACAGGCCTACGCCTCTCAAACTCCTCCCACCAAGTAAATGCAGGCCCTGAGAACTGGAAAGTAGTAAAAGCTACTCCATTACACTCCAATATCCCTGCAGTGTGAAGCATATGCTGACACTTGTCCAGAAATCCTTGGGCATCCTCGCCCTCTGTACCACTGAACGTCGGAGGCTGGAGCCTGCCAAACCTCTCCAGTCGATGCTGCTCGTCATCTGGCATAGCCGGAACCATAAAATTTGGAGTTGGTGTGACTGGCACAACCGGGGTAACTGGTGCAACTAGTGCAACTGGGGCTGTCACACTTCCTTTTTACGCTACACCCGCAATGGCGTAAAGGAGTTTTTTCAATTAAAGGACAATCGGAACGGGATTTATTATTAAAATTCAGAGTCGCCACTTGGGAGATTAATGGTGTCCCAAGTCACTGGTTGAATCCCGAACCGAGAAAATTATGATTCTATTAACAGTCCGCGAATCAAAAATCCGAGTAAGGAATTTTGTTAACCCGGGAGAAGGTGTTAGGCACTCCCGGGTTCCGTGGTTCTAGCACGGTCGCTCAACTGTTGTATTTGATTTCATCTGATTTAATACATGTTCTATCCTATATGACTTTTATTAATAGTCCGCCTTTATTGTATATTTATTATTTATTTTTTTTAAAAAAAATTTGCAACATCGTGAAAATGTATCTCGAACCATGTCGCACCAGTATGCCCGTGATTATTGACACATTTTAAGTTCGTTGAGATTTGGATTTGGGTCACATAAATGTGCACCCGTATTTGGGAAGGTAATATTATTAAAATACGCACCTAAAGCAATTACGCATTTATTATATTTGGGGAAGACCATGAAATTCGCTAAATGATTCGCCCGAATTCTAAGCATTTTATATAGCAATTATTGAGGGCCCTGCCTTTTGTATTTATTTGGGCTCCTCTCATTTTATTTTTAAAAGTCAATCCTAAAGTGAACTATATTTTCTATTTTTTTGTTCGTCTATAAAATAAAGTCCTAATTATTTTGTTATTGGGCCAAATGGTAATTCAGCAGTACAGTCCAGCCATTGGGCTTTAAAATAAGCCCAACGAAAACGGCTTCAACTCAAAGAGAGGCTAAATCGGCCAGACAGACTTGGGCCTAAGCCCAAATAGGAAAAACGAACCAAAACAGGCATGGGACACGTACACCTGCTCTGAGGCCCAGCACTTGGGACTAGGCTGTCAAGCCTTGTCATTACACAAATAGAATTCCAATCCAATTAAGAGTAAAACCTGTTTTAATGTAATTATTACTAAAATTGACTTGCCAAGCATGCTAATTCAAGGCAAACATCAATCATGCATTAGGAACAAATAATTGTCATATTTCATGAGTCATACCACCTGCTGGTAGCCAAAATTTCAAACAAACTGCTTACTAGCTCAACTTTGAATTCCTTACTACTACTCATTTATTGAAGGACTGATTCATATATATGCGAATTAAGCTGGAAAATAAATATTGATATTGCCTAGTTGAATTCAGAATTGTAAGCTAACTCTCATTATCATTATGATACCTGAGCGGAAATACCATGCTACTCCAAACTCACATTAATCTATCATGAAATTATTATACTTATTTTTCAACTACACTCATCTATATTTCTAGGACATAAATCTGTTCCAACAAACACATTCACGCTCAGTAGCTAATTATTCGGTATAGTCCAATACAAATTGAAAATTCAAACAGTCCTATTAGATACATATTACGCTATCTAAGTTCTATATTCACATAGATCCAAACAGATTTCTTTATAATACACAAATTACTAATAAACTTCATGAACAAACAACTGAAACTTTTATTTCATTGCTCAAGCTTGAAGCTACATCAATGTGAGTGAAAATGTGTACCTGAGAATTGAATCAAGAGAAGAATAGGAGATCAGCAACAGGATAATAGGCAGCAACACACTAATGTTTAGAACCGCTCAGAAAATACACCAGCAATCCAGAAATGATTTCAGAAAACCAGCAGATTCAAGAGCAATTTCGAAAATTAGCTTGAATACACCCACAAAAATTGAAAATCAATTTGAGCAAACCCAAAACCACTCGAACAATCAACCAACAAACTTCAGAGAACCCTCAACAATTAGAAGAGTAGAGAGTTGATCAAAATTATCCAAAGATCAATGTAACAGTGCCTATTTTAGTTTTCTGGAGATTTTTCTAATGTTTTTCGATTTTTAGAAGCTTCAAAATTCAAAATAAGATCTGAATTCAAAGGGAATTTTGGGGGGAAATTTTTGGAGGAATCTCAAACTTCAAACTTCTTGAACAAGTAAAATGATTGCTTATTTATAGATGTAACTTGGAGGGAAATTCAGATTTTAATGTTTTCTTACTAATCTCTCTTTATTTCTACTTTTACCCCTTTATTTCTAACTTGTTGCAAAAGTAACTACACTTATTTAGCCAAAATTTACACTATAGTCTATTCTAGAATATTCTATACCCTTTACAATTCCTGAATTACCCCTACTTCGTTTCAGAATTTACTAAACTTGAATAAACTACCTTTTTCTATGCCCATATTACCCCTGAAATCATGTTGTAACTACTGTTAACCCATTTTATATACCCAAAATGCCCCTACTTTACTTTTGTAATTACTGCCCTACCCCAACCCCTTTAAAATAAACAGCTATAACCAGTCGTTGAGATTTAAGCTAATTGCTGGATTTTTAATCACTAATTAATCAATTACTGAATCAAACTTAAGGTGATGAAACTAAACTACTCAAAACTAATACTAATTAGTTAGCTAATACAACTAACAATTATCACAACTAAACAAGATCAATTAAGACTTATTGAAAAAATGACTAAGCCTAGCAGAATCACACGAAACAAAGGCTAATCAACCTTGAAATTTAATTAATCAAAAAAAAAAAATTCTAAAATTGACACATACTATTCTGAACAACATGATAGAATCAGACAAGAATTCCAAAGAGAAGGTCAAAATTTTGATTACTAATAATGGAAAAGAAGAAAAAGAACAGAACAAAAAGATGCAAGAAAACAATCAAATATTAATTAGACAAAAGGCATGCATGAACAAAACAAAGTTAAACAAAAATAAAAGAAAAAGATCAAGAAAACTTATCTAGGGTTCTCAGAAAATATTGAAATAGGTCTTCGAATTGCTCCAGTCAACCATGGTGGCTTGAATCCTCCAGGATTCTTGATCCATAACATCCCTAATGGTGTGTTTTCCAAAAGAAAACACATTATTAGGGGTGTTACGTCAAGAATCCCTAAGAATTTCTAGGGTTCTTGACAAGAATTTTGAAATTAGAATTCGAGAAGCTCCGGGAAAGTTTGAAGGGAGATACTATGGGGGTTGGATAAAGGAGGTTCAGGCAAGTCTAATGTGTTGTTTTGGGAATTTTTGGCACACATTGAATCTTGGTCGGAAAACTTAAAATCAATATTCGAAGTTTTCCGGCAAGATTCACAGAAAACTAACTTCATGGTGAGAAAGAGGAGAAAGAGGAGAGATAGGGGTGTTATTTTGGTGGTCATTGGAGTAAGTGATGTTCGTCGATGGTAGGGTTCCGGTGAAGAAAATAGTATTATTCGAAGAGCTAGGTTGAGATTTGAAAGAAACGGATGGTAGGGGTGGAAAGAGGAAGGAGAGAGGGTGTTGTGGTGTGATTTTGGTGGTCATCGGCGTTAATGGCGTTTTCCGCCCGTGAAGGTTCCGGCGAGGAGGCGGAGAAGACGGAGGGATAGATGCACTGAAGGAGACGAAATGATTTTAGGGTTTCTGAAATGAATCACTTTTATTAATTAACTAATATCGCATATGGACAGTTGGATTAACACTTTGGACGGCTAGGATTGGAAGACGCCAAACGACGTCGTTTAACTCTAAGGGGGCTGGACCGGGGACTGATTTGGGCATGGATTACTTGCGCCTGGCGGATTGGGTAGGTTTTTGGGCATGAATTCCTTGTAACAGCCCAATTTTACTCAATTATTCTTTTCTTTGTTTTCCTTTTTATTTGTTTTGCTTTGTTTTCATTTTTGTATTTTTTTATTTTTATTTTGTATTGTATTTTTCTGAATTTTTATAAAAATAGAAATAGAACTTTAAATAAACTAATTAATAGCCTAAAATTACTTTTGAAACTATTTTGTAGCAATTTCCGATAAAAACAATAAAATGCTAAAGTGAACTATTTTTTGTGATTTTCTTTAAATTATTCTAAAATGAATTAATACCTACTTGATACTAAAAATGTGAAATTAAAACCTAAATGCAGATGCGTATTTTTGTATTTTATATGAATTATCATGCATAAATAAAAATGCAAAAATTATCAGAAAATGACACCAAAATGCACAAAAATCGTAAAAATAAAAGAAAAATCATTTTGTTTGAATTTTTGGAACAATTTGGTTAGGGAAAAAATCACGTGCTCACAGGGGGCAACTGGTGCAACTGGAGCAACTGGGGCAACTGGTGCAACTGGTGCAACTGGTACAACTCCCGATGCCTGAAATTCCTGGACACCCTGCTCGAGTGTGCGAGCAGCGGGGGTCTGCTGACCAACCCCGGTCTGAGAAGTAGCTGCTGCAGTAGTGGCTGATACGGCCTGAACCAGGCCAGTGCAGGAGGATAAAATCTGAGCCAAATCCTCCTGAAGACCAGGAATCACGATAGGCACTGCCGGTGCCTGAACAGGTGCTGCTGGAGCATCTACAACTGGAGGCTGGTCCTGAACTTGGGCAGCTAGTGGGTCTGCAATTGCTGCCCCTGCTGGCCCGCCTCGACCACTATCACGACCGCGTCCAAGGCCTCTAGCAGGTGGTACTGGTGGTCGTCCGCCACGTCCGGTAGCACGAGTTCTCGCCATCTGCAAGAGAATATAATACAAAAATTTAGTTCTTGGACCAACAAAATCGCACAACAAGAATTTCAAGAAAATGAAGTATTTCCTAAAGGTTCTGTAGCCTCCCGAGGATAGATACGGACGCCTACATACCGATCCGCGAGACTCTACTAACCGGCTCATGACTCGTGAGGCCTAGTAACGTAGGCTCTGATACCAACTTATCACGACCCCAAACCCTGTCGTGATGGCGCCCAACTCTAAAGCTAGGCAAGCCTGACCAACAGTCGCTCTCAATTTAACAATAAATCTCAAAATCGACAATTTAAGGAGAATGTAATAGTTTTAGAATAATAAGCCAATTTTATAGAAAAAAAACAATACGGAGAAATACTAAGTCTGATAAAAACACTCCCAAAAGATCTGGGGTCACGAGTCTAGAGCCTCTAACAATGGAGTAACAAATATCTGGAAATACGTAAGTCTGGAATACAGAATAAAATTGAAATAAAGGGAGAAGTCGGGTCCTGCGAACGTCAGGCAGCTACCTCGACAACTCTGATATAACTCTGAAAGACGGCAACTGCTCAGCTAAGTCTCCGGAACACCTGAATTTGCACACATGGTAGAGTAGAGTGAGTACTTCCAACTCAGTGGTAATAGACATATATAATGGCTGAAAGTAAGAAATCCCGAAATACCACAATGTAAAGCTGAAACTATCCTCTTAGCACATTTAACAATAAGCAACAATAAATCAATGACAGACAGATATCAATGTATGAATGCAATGCAATGCACATGACCGCTGCGGCGTACAGTCCGATCCATTTGGGTACCCGCGCTCACTGTGGGGGTTCAAACTCCGGAGGGGCTCCTACAGCCCAAGCACAATGACATAGTAGCATTCGCTGCGGCGTGCAGCCCGGTCCACAATCAGTCCAAATATATATATGCAGGCAGCCACACGGGCACAACCAATTACCATTTTCGATTCCATTTAACAGGTGTTATAGTTTAAGTGATTTAAAGCCTTAGAAGATTTCTACTCATTTTTAGACAATATTTAACTCAGGACTGATATTATGGGAACATGCTCAATATCTTAGAAGCAGCGATAATAATCCCTAAGGGATCCAAATAGTTGGCTCGCAGCCCAAATATGCTCATAACAATCCAGGTAGGATGTATACTAGCCAATTTCTAGGCATATAACACAGTATAGACATTTCTCGAACGAACTAAGCCATAATCCCATCCATAAACGACCCCGCACTCACAGTAGAGTACATGTCTCGCCTCAATACAGCGTCACAATATGAGATACCGGGGTTTCAAACCCTCAGGTGATCATCTACATCTATTACTCACCTCAAACCGGCCGTAGACTAGTCCGCAATGCCCTTTCCTCTTGAATCGACCTCCTCGCGCGTCGAATCTAGTCAAAACCACAACGAATACATTACTATATGCTAAAGAAACATAACCCAATCGAACTCGAAAAATACCAAAAATCACGAAATTGGCAAAACCCGAGCCCCGGGCCCACTTCTCGAAAAAATCCAAAATTTACATCACTGGATTTCTCGTCTCGCCACGAGTCCGTACATATAAATTTTATCAAAATTGGAGTTCAAATGGCTTTTCAAATCCCAAAAATCCGTTTTCAAAACCAAGCCATAGTTCTTTACAATTTCAACACACTTTCATGAATTTCAGTGTTGATTCTTCAATAAAATGACGTTTCTAAGTTAAGAGACTTACCTCCAATCAATTCCCGTCAAAAAACCCTCTTCAAATTGGTCAAAAGCTCTCTTGGCGAAGTAAAAATGGTGGAAAAGTGATATGGGTCGCGGATGAAATAACATATAAAAACCCTTCTGCCCAGCTTAATTTTCTTCTATGCGAACGCGAGGTCCTCTCGCGTTTGCGATGAACAAATTTTCCACTGGCCAACTTTACCCTTCGCGAATGCGTCTGCTCACCCGCAAATGCGAAGGCTTGGTCCCCAGACCTACGCGAACGCGAGCCTACCCACACGAACATGATGGCCCAGGAAATGCAACTACGCGAACGCGAAGGACACCTACACGAACGCAAAGAACACCTACGTGAACGCGAAGGCCAAAAGTGGCCTGCAACAGCTGCTGCATTTTCTGCAATTCACCAAGTCCAAAAACTTTTCCGTTAGCCATCCGGAATCACCCCGAGGCCCCCGGGACCTCAACCAAAAACACCAACACACCCTATAACCTTATTCAAACTTGTTACAATCCTCAAAATATGTCAAACAACGCAAAAAACAATAAAACACATCGAATACAAGCCTAGTTTTCATCAAAACTTCCGAAATGCGCATTCAAACAAAAACCCGACCAAACGATGTCCGAATGACCTGAAAATTTGCAGACATATCCAAAATCACCTAACGGAGCTACTGCAACTCCCGGAATTCCATTCCGACCCTCGGATCAAAATCCCACCTACCCACCGGAGTTCGCCAAAATTCAACCTTAGCTAATTCAAGCCTAATTCTACACCGAACCTCCAAATTAAATTTCGATTGCGCTCTTAAGTCACAAATCATCACCCGAAACTAGTCAAATTATCAGAAATCCATTCCGAGCTCTCTAACTCATAAGTCAACATCAGGTTGACTTTTCCAAACTAACTTCCTTTTAAAGAGATAAATTGTCTCATTTCTAACCAAACTCTATCCGAATTACTTCAAATTCACCAACCACCTATAATGAAACATATAGAAGCATAAAACAGGGAAAACGAGGTGGTGACTCACGTGACGACGGGCCGGGTCGTCACACCTGAGCTTTGAGGCCTTTCTGGACTTGGATTAAGACTGAGACTTTTAATCATATGTTTGTCTTGCTTTTCTTTTTCTTCAAAGAAATTTTCTAATGTTTGTTTAATTATATTTTCTATTTTTTTATTTTTTTTTCTTTTTAGAAATCATGCTCTTCTTTTTTAATGCTTCTCCCTGTATTAATGTTCTAGGTAGTCTCCTTCTTGATGGTCCTTCGTCTTCACTTTCTGGCAAAGTGATAGCCATAAACGGATTTGATATGTCTTTACCGGTTACCGTTTGAGCTAGACTAGCTGTATCATTATCCGATACAGTGGATTTTATTGCATTCATTTGGGGAATGCACACCCTTCTCATCCATTTTTTCTTGAGATGGAGAACTCTTAGTCATCTCTATGTCTGATTGAGACACAAGTTGAGTCTGAGATTGTGTCAGTTCAAATTTTAATGCATGTATTCACTGTTCTAGTACCTTTACCTGCTCCATAAGTCTTATTTTTTCCTATGTCAAGACATCATTCTTCTGGTTGATTCTTTTGAATGCTTCCGTCATTGATGAGCAATGATCACAGAATATTATTTTGTCATTGTCTTTCTGGATATTGTATTACGGTATTTTTTCTGGGTTTTGTCTGAGTGCTGGGGAGATGTAGTAGTTTGGTCCTAGTGTACCTCTAGCATAGCCTAATGCTTCAGTAAAATCATTAAAACCTTTGAATAGTAGTTTTTCTATATCTTTAATAGAGTCTAATACCTCCAACCATGTCTGAAAAATGCCATTTGTCTTACCATGTATAACTACATAGTATTTAAATTTTTTTTCTTG
>MU773233.1:15226-87608 GCA_026770625.1 Nicotiana glauca
ATGTGCTCTTGTACACCTGCTACTGGAAGATTCAAGGTCTGACCTTGAAGGTTTTTGCTCAGATCTTCGCTGATTCAAGTTTCACGGCCATCTCCGGCATGTCCTGGTCCTATGAGCCTATCTCTGGCTCACCTGGCTCAGAGCAGACCCTTTTCCAGGCCTTTCTCACTTCTAGGGTTCTTCTGAAACCCTAGCCCTTCGAGGTTTTCCTATATTTCTCTAGATCCGCTCTAGATCCATGCTTGTCTTAAGGTTTTCAAATGATTTCTTAAATCTCTTTCAAAAGTTTGCTTTCAAAAAACTGTTCATCTTCTCCGATTTAGGGTTTCTTTGATTTTTACTCGCTCTACTATGATTTTATGTGGTGTTCTTACTGTATTCGTCATACTGTGACTCCTGTTTGTTTCTACTTAGACTCCTATATGGTTTCTTCTACTATGTTTCCTCCTAATGTTTTCTTGTATTTTTCTTTTACTGTGTTTTCTCTCAGCATGTTTTCACGGAACGATTGAGTTCCTTTGGGTTTTTTTGAGTTTGCTCTTGTCTGATTTGTTCATCCCTACACTAGATTAATGACGAAAACCCTAGAATTTGGGGTTTTTCTGACCACTTGTATGTGACTTGCATGTTCTCACCTCTGAACTAGTTTGATTTCAATTTCTCTGTTTTTCATATGGTTCTGACCTTTTTGCCAAAAGCTTTTCTACACTAGATTTTCCTACTAATTCTTTCCGATGACAGTACAGCCTTCTTTCATGTTTGACGTGTTCGTATGCTCCTTATATACTATGAATTTCCCCCTAAAGTGGTTTTTCAAATTTGCAATTAGTTCAAAATTTCTTCTGAATATAGCTTGATTGATTTCTTTCCATTTTTGCCCGTGACTCGACCTAAGTAAAACCTTCCTCTTTTTTCAGACTTGATTCATTCGTATAAAAATCTCAGACCTTTTGATTTACTGTTTGTTAATTGGTTTTCTTACCTTATTTGCACAAACCGTGTATTTCTAAAACCTCTCCTTAAATAACTTTTATGTATTTACCCTTATTTGTATACTATGAACAATGTTGTCTATTTGTCCCCTTTCCTTAAATATTTCTTGTCCTTTACTGATCAAATTGGGATTCCTTAATCAAAGGAACCTCTGTTAATTGATTAATCTTAATTGATACTCGACTAATTTTCTTTCCTTGCTTGCATGTCTGATTTCAAGTATAAATACATGCTCTTCTTTTCACTTCAGATCGAATTCTGACAGCAAATCTCAATTAGAATTCACCTCTCTGTCTTCTTTACCACTACTATTACTACTCTCTATTTCTCTACCCTACTACTGAGCATTCTACATCTGTACTTCCTGCTGTCTGAACTTCTAAGCATTTGGGGAGTTCTCTTGAGTCTGTTCCTGTTGTTCATGGCTGTCTGTTTGCGGTTACTATCCTGCTATTCTAGAATTTACAACTGGTATGTTCCTCTATGTTAAATAGCATCCTTGTTATATGTTCAACTTCTCTGCTTCTACCCCTTCTTTCTTTGTGCGTTTATTTATGCTTTCCTGCACTATGTAATTACCTTCAAGCATGATATGTCTCTTTAGGTTAAGTTTTAATCCCTTTCCCTCTATTCCCTTTGTATGTGAGTATTGTCCTGGGTTATAGCAGCACTATGAATTGCTGTCTATGATCCAGAACTAGACTCTTCTGAGTCTTTACTCGACTGCTTTCCCATTCCCTTTCCCCTCAATGTGCTGAGCTCTAATTTAGGTCTGTTGGTGTCCTGATCACCATTCAGACCTGAGTTTGACTCTATAAGAGTCTGCTCTTATTTGTTTAAATCTGAGCAAGAGGTTAGGGGTGTGCCATTCTATGCCATGGCTGGGTATGACCACCTCCTACTAAGGTTGCTCCCTCACTTTACACTTACTCCTAGCTCTTAAATTCTACCCCCCTCTGGTAAGCCATGCTTAGGGGACCTAGAGCTCCCTCTGAACTTGGATGCCTAAGGGCTGGTAATTCCACACATTGCACTACTCCGTTACAACATTCACTCTTTAGGGTGTAAGCATTGCCTGGGCTCTTGAAGCTCCTTGGAACTTTGAAACACTCTAAGAGAAGGCCTTGGAATCTGGAACCCGGATTTGGTAAAACACATGTATTAGATATCAAGATTGCATTAGGCAGTTTGGATCTAGCTGTGGTCTATGATGTATTTTGTTTTTACTTTTGGCTCTGTAATAATAACTTTGTAATAAAAACTTGGGGAATATAGTAGTAAAGGGTATGGGATGGGTTTTTAGTTGTTTGCATGTTAAAGGGTAGAAATCATGCCTATAGGATTTTTACTCCTTTAAACCACCTAGAAACCATGCCTATAGGACTTTTACTCCTTTGAATCGCCTAGATATCATGCCTATAGGACTTTTAATACTTTAAATCACCTGGAAATCATGCCTATAGGATTTAATACTTTGAAATGCCTAGATATCATGCCTATAGGACTTTTACTACTTTGAATCACTTAGATATCATGTCTATAGGCTTTTAACATTTGAATCCTCTAGAGATCATGTCCATAGGCTTGCATTTTTCTTCATTCAAGAATATAGAAATTACGCCTATAGAATTGCATAAAAAATAGGCAAACCATAGGATAACACAACTCTCGTCTGCCTGAAACGGTAAAAATAGCATTGAGTAAATAAAGAAATCGAAGTAGACATCCTGCCTATAGGATCTCAAGCTCGCTCGAGTTATAAGCATGTAATCTGGCAACTATTTCAATGTTTTTCAACAGATTCGTCCAAACCTGTCTGCAACTTAATAAACACGCGTTCCTAAAATCGTTTTTCCCAATTCTCTGTCTGAAATTTTTTATTTCTTGAAGTTACTTTCAAAACAACTTTCAAACTCTCGCCTCCTTTTCATAAACACTTTACTTCTGAAACATTTCTTTAAACAGTTCCAGCGACTTTCCAAAACCTTTCTGAACTTCTGCAGATTTCTGCTTCTTTCGAAACGTGTCTGTGTTAGTCCTTAATTAATAATCCGGTAAAATACTCCAGATCCTAACAATTGGATCCAAGTTGCCTAATGTAGACCTTTTATCTAATTCTATGTGTTAAACTGATCCGTCCGCCGCTTAATTTTAATTTAAGACCAAACCAGTATATGCAAGACATGCTAAACTATATGTTGTCTGTTTAAAGGGGTTTCTTTGAGCCTTGGTTTGTCTTATTGTTCTTTCCCCTACTTGGTATCTGTTTTGAATGACGAATTAGACTTTTATCCTTTGAAACTCCATGCAAAGCCCCCATCCCTTTCTTCCCCTTTTAGGATTAGAAGTCCTAACACCCCAGGACTGATAGGTTGGGGCGGGTACTAGCATGCAATAAGTTAAACGAGACTAATCGCGTTTAAATACCTTAACGGGGTGGGAAGGGTAGAATATGGATATGATGACTGGTGCGCTAATATCTCGTGTGAGAATGATTGCTGGGTATTGCACCAAAGTGATCCATATTATGTTTAACCTTAGGACCCCTTTCTTCTTCTTTAATGTTCTATCTTAGATTAATGTTTTCAACCAAAATTCCTCTTTTCAAAACAACTTGTGTCTTTCTTCTTTCAAAATTTTCAACTTGCTATGTTTCCTATGTGCAAACTTTGCTTGTTCACGCCTACTCTTAAAGTCACAATTAAGCACGGCCGGGAACCACACTAGTGGATCTTGAGGGGTGCCTAACACCTTCCCCTCGAGATAATCTCAAGCCCTTACCCGAACTCTGGTTTTCTTTCAAAATCTTCTTCTCTTCTTTTAAACTGTCCTAATGCACTATAATCATTAGGTGGCGACTCTCCAAAATCCATAACCCAAATTCCCCGAAAGGGGATAAAAGAGTCATTCCCCCATAATGTCGAAACCCGCTTTTCGCCCTTAGAAAAATGGGGGGCGTCGACACACGTAACTTGATCTCGCGGACCGAACTGATCACTGGCCCCAATATGCCAATTTAACTATGGCTAGTCAATTTACCTTCTTCCAATTCCTCCTGCTTGCCTTAAAAACAAAACTAACTCCATTCAACACATAACATACTCCATCTACACTCACCCCGAGTGTCCTTGAATCATGAGACCAGGCTGTCTCAGATCCCTCAAACTATTTCATACCTTTCAGATGCTACACCACAAGTCAAAATTTCATAGAACATTCAATGCCTCTTCCCATAAACTGCTACAAAACTTAATTCTTAACCGTACTTATAGGCTCGAAATCATCGGGCACCACACTTTAACTTTTGAATTCACCGGGACCATTATTGAGAGCCACCCACTCTGACTTGGTCCCGAACACATCTCACTCCATAGATCTTATAACACACGAATACTCTTTCGGCGAGGCACCTGGCGAAAATCACTTTCTCTTAAACTTGTATCCATACAAAGCATAAATCCTGAACTGAGCCAATAAGGCCAACCATCGCATGCCTCCAACAATTTATTTGCTTGAATTACCACTTATGGTCTTTTCTCATAGCTGAAATAATCCATCAATATGCGAATAACCAGCCATCACGCAAGTAGTTAATCCTACAGCCCAATCGCAAGCGGTGGGACTCTCCCACTTAGCTTGAAGCCACCATTTCACCATTCTTGAGTTCGCCCGACTCTCCGTATAATTTCATCATTTCATCGTTTCCTCGGAATCGTCCTGTACATCCCCATCTTTCATATTCTGAGACATCATACACATTCGCCTGACCGATCTCTTTGTTCAACAGCCAATATAATTCCTTGCAGAAGCTTCGCCCACCACGCGACCGCTAATCTGCTCACGGGGAATAACCTACCTAGGGTAATCACTTCCTGACATCTTCCCCCGCCGCTGCACGGGGTACATTCACTGTGAAACCAATAGCCCATCCTGAGTCCGAGCTCACCTTCTAACTGCACAAGTCAATTCGCCCTTCGCGGACTTCGATTAAATGTGCGGCAACATCCTTCCCATTCAGGGTTATGCTGTACCCTCATTCATTTTAAGCAGCTCCTTTCCGCCATATCAATCTTCTGCCACATAATAGCCCATACTTCACATCATACCCGCAAGCTTCAACCACCAACCATTAAAATCCCCCAATTCGATCCAAACTCGCTTTAAGGCGCGTAGTCATCCTACTACCCAGCCCATATGCAACCCTCGCCACTCTCCCACTTTGGCGGAACTCATCTCTTTAATTGACCATTCGACCTTGCTCCTCATACTTGGCCTTCCAGAAGTTTTAAACACCACCTAACACTTCCCACATGTCCTTCCTCATACTTTATTGCTCCATTATTGCCTTAAATGAAATCTATCTTCGTGGCACTTGAATCCACCATTGCTGCTAACTTTAAACTTTTCCACAGGTCATCTTTATCGAGCCGTCAACATTAGAAATTCTGATTTGATCTTAAACCACCGCATCATGCGATATCTGACAGTTGTAACTCCAATATTATTTTACAATATCCTGCCATAAAGGCGGATTGTAGCAGATTATAACACCGACAAACTTAGAACGTCCAATTAGGACAACATCACCCCAATGTAGAGGAGAACTCCACCACGCTTGCAATTACCACATTTCATTACTTCCACCAGTCCACTTCTGACCATCCTCAGTTTGTTTGACTTTCCCCTGTCGGGAATAAAATACTGAATCCCTTGATTACACACTGAGTAAACCTCCCTTCAATTCATTTACTGCCCGACACGTGGGCAAACGTCCCACCATCACAATAACACTGCGGAATAATTGCTCATAAGCATCATGGCAACCTGTGCCTAGCGTCAGGGCTCTTAGAAGTTCTGTTACTGAGCTGAAACAATAGAATATCCCTCCAAAGCGCGACTATAATAGTCTAATCAACTATACTGGGAAAATTATCCTGCCCCACATTTGTAGTGCCATTACAATCCTTCAATTTTCAATTTATAACAAGCGTTCGCGTAAGATTGAGTAGGAAGAAATCAAAGGCATACGCCCCAAAGGAATCGAACCGCATGATAAATAAATCAAGAAGGGAAGTACTCCTAACAGTCCTGCAGCCTCCCGAGGATAAGTACAGATGTCTCCGTACCGATCCGTGAGACTCTACTAGACTTGCTCATGACTCGTGAGACAGATGGGAACCTAGTGCTCTGATACCATGTTGTCACGACCCAAAATCCACGAAGGGTCATGGTAGCACCGGACACCTCTGTCAGGCCAGCCAACTAACTTATCAATTAATTCCTCTTTTAATACTTTTGAAAATCTAAGGTTTTTCCTTCTATTTTTATAAATAAAAGTTCACTACTAGAATTCAAATTTAAATAATAACAGCTAGTACAAATCCGTTGTAAACCATCCCAGAAACCCTGTGTCACAAGTACATGAGCGACTACTGATAAGAGAAATAAAATACAACGTCCGCCCAAAATACAGTAGACGGAAAGTAAATACAGTACATTGGAAGGAAATACTCTAGCTGCGATCGCCTCAATGATGCAGCTCACCTAGTCCCGGCGTCATCCATGCTGCTACGCCCAATAAGCTGTTAGAGGTATATATATATATATATACCTGTGCAACAAAAATGCACAGAAGTGTAGTATGAGTACGTAATCAACGTGTACTCAGTGAGTGTCCCGCCTAATCCCGAAGGGGTAGAGACGAGATGGTCAACTTTGACACACTCTAATGGTCCAACGGTTATTTATTCTCAATATACATATCGAACAGTGGATTTATTTTCTAACATGATTTTTATCCAGATAGAGGAAACAAGTAAACACGTAATTCTTTCATGGGAAAATTTTTCAAGATTTCTTTTCATTATTAACAAGATGATCTCGAGCCAGAGTGAGGCATGTAACGACTTAAATAAGTCCAGGCAGCAATACAAGCATGCGCAATTCATACCGAGGCGACGGCCCGATCCAACAGAAATAAATGTTCATTTGCCGAGGGTCGACGGCGCACCTATAGATGCATCTATTAATCTACCGAGGCGTTCAACCTGGTCCAAAATAAACACACACAGACAGACAATCAGTCAAGAAGTCAACATGGAGCAATTATCAAAGAAAGGCCAATTCTCCTTTTAACAATTCAAGAAATAATGTCTAATCTCTTTTTAAATTCGTTTACTAATTAAAGGTGATTTAAACAATCCAAGTCATCGATGGGTTCATAATTAATCTAAGTATAACATGCTGATGGGTCCTAACTACCCGCACAATAGCATAATAGTAGCTACGCACGGACTCTCGTCACCTCGTGTGTACGTAGTCCCCACAAATAGGAGCACATAATCAATCACTCCACCTATGGGGTAAATTCCCCTCACAAGATTAGAAAGGAGACTCACCTCGCTTCGAAGATCCACAACTCGCATTCTATATTCTTCCGAAGACTTGCACCAACGCACAATGCTCCAAAACTAGCCAACGATCATATAAATCCATTAATATATGCTAAATTCTACTTTACAACTCAATTTATGACAATTCCTAACCCCGAACGAAAAGTTGACAAAAATGCCCTCGGGTCCACGTGCCTGAAGTCTGAAATTTCTCGAAGATAAAGGTTACTCATGACCTTAGGAACTCAAATATATAATTTTCTCTTAAATCCATACTCAAAATCGTGGCTAAATTCCAAGAATATGTTTTCTAGGTTTTCCACCAAAACCCCAAAATTTTATACTAATTTTCATGCCTAAGTCCATGTATAAATCTTGTATTTAACTCAAAGCTAGCATAAATTACTTACCTCATGACAAGTGCCATCGACTGCAATGGAAGAAAAATGGGGTTGAAATGAGCTCAACCCCGAACTTAAAACATTCTCACTGCCCCAGTTATTTCCGCTTCTGCGGAAATATTGCCGCTTATGCAGTTCTGCATTTGTGGACAATAGGCCGCTTCTGCGGCTTTCCCCTAGCATAGACCCCTTTCGCTTCTGCGATACTCTTTCGCAGATGCAGTCCCGCTTATGCGGAACCTCGACCGCGTCTGCGGCCCACGACCCTTCGAACCATTATGCTTCTGCGGTGCCCTCTACCGCTTTTGCGACTCCGTTTTTGCGGATACCTGACCGCATAAGCAGTCGCTGCTCCCCTTCTCTCCCAACCGCTTCTACGGCTTCTTTCACGCTTCTGCGGGGCCGCTTCTGCAGTCCCATCTCCGTAGAAGCAGAAATACCAGCAACCAGCAACTCAGCTATTTCCAAAAATCCATTTTCGATCCGTTAACCACCCGGAATCCACCCGAGGCCCCCAGGACCCCAACCGATCATACCAACCAATTCCAAAACATATTACGGACCTGCTCGAGGCCTCAAATCACATCGAACAACGCTGAAATCATCAATCGACCTCTAATCCAAGCTTTATCAACTTTGAACTTTACAACTTCTATTTCCGATGCTTAAGCCTATCAAATCACGTCCGATTGACCTTAAATTTTGAACACAAGTCATACTTGACATTACGGACCTACTCCAACATTAGGAATTGGATTTCGACCCCGATATCAAAAAGGCAACCTCCGGTCAAACTTCTCAAAAACCTTCAAATTCTAACTTTAGCCAAATTCCTCCAAAAGGACCTACGGACCTCCGAATTCACTTTTGATCGCGCTCCCAACTCCAGAATCACCATACGGAGCCACTCCCAATCTCGGAATCCGAATTGGATATTGATAACACTGAAATGCACTTCAAGCCAAACTTAACTAATCATTACTAAAATGCTAACTTCCACAATAGGCGCCAAAACGCTCCAGGGTTATCCAAAACCAGAACCGGGAATACGCCCAAGTCCGATATCATCATACGAATCAGCTGGAACCTTCAGATCCCGATTCCGAGGTCGTTTACTCAAAATTCCAATCCTAGTTCATTCTTTCAACTTTAAGCTTCTCAAATGAGAATTTTCATCTAAATTTAACTCCGATCTTCCTGAATTTAAATTCCGACCATGCGAACAAGTCACAATTCCTGAAATGAAGCTGCTCATGGCCTCAGACTGCTGAACGACGCGCTAGGGCTTGAAACGACCGGTCGGGTCGTTACAAACTCAGTCCTCACAAACCGCCTTTCCTTTCGAATTTGGCTCCAATACAATCGTATATATCCATAATCGACTTGATAACATCAATAAATGCTAAACAATCCAATTCCAGTGCTTAATTATAGCTTTTTAATCATTCTTCCCAAAAAGTCAAAAATTGACTCCGGGCCCGCTTGGTCTAAACACAAGGTTCGGACCAAAATCCAACCAGCCATTCACCCACAAGCCCAAGTATATAATTTGTTTCAAAATTCGATCCCAAAACGAGGTCTAAATCATAAAATAAAAAGTCCTAACTCTACCCAAATTCCTATTTTTCTACCCTTAATCACATGATTTAAGCATAGAAATATGATGTTTGTAAATGGAAATTGAAGAAAACGAGTCTAAGACTACATACCTATGAATTGGTGGTGAAATCCCCTTTCAAAAATCGCCCAAATTGGAGTTGAAATAAGAAGTTATGAATTTTTATGAAAAATCCCGTAATGCTACTGTTTCTGGTCTTTTAAATTAACTGGGCAAAAATACTCATCGCATTCGCAACAGGGCCCTCGCGTTCGCGATGGGTTAGGCTTGATAAGCCTTCGCGTTCGCAAAAGACGGCTCGCGTTCGCAAAGGAGAAACTCCTCGAGCCTCGCGTTCGCATCCAATGGGTCGGGTTCGCATAGGTAAAATGCCCCACCCCTGCCCAGACTAAATTAGCCTTCGCGTTCGCGTGGCCACGATCGCATTCGCAAAGGGATGACCCCCCAATGCCTCGCGTTCGCGACCTAGGCTATGTGTTTGTAGAAGGAATTTCCTTCAGCAAAAATTAACACATCGCGTTCACGAGGGTCCTCCCGCGAACGCGAAGAAGGAAATCTCAGAATCCCAACAGCTGAAAACCTGCATCTTTTCTTAAGTCCAAAACCTCCCGAAAAATATCCGAAACACACCCGAGCCCTCGGGGTTCCTAACTAAACATACGTACTAACTCAATGACATCATACGAACTTATCTGTGCGATCAAATCGCCAAAAATAACCTCAATAACAACGAATTAAACCTCAAAATCAAAAAATTTCTAAAACGTCTTAAAACATCAATTTTTTGCAATTTAGGTCCGAATCACGTCAAATGACATCCGTTTTTCACCAAATTTCACAGAAATGTCTTAAATCATATATAAGATATGTACCGGACGCCGAAACTAAAATATGGGCCCAATACCATCATATTCTAATCAAATATCATTTCAAATTCCTTTAAACAATTTCAGAAAATAATTTTCTTTAAAAATTTATTTCTCGGGCTTGGGACCTTGGAATTCGATCCGGGAATACGCCCAAGTCCCATATTTTCCTACAGACCCTCCGGGACCATCAAATTACAGGTCCGGGTCCGTTTACCCAAAATATTGATCGAAGTCAAATTATTTTATTTTATGGTCAAAATTTATTATTTTTTACAGATTTCTCATTTAGGCTTTCCGGATATGCACCAGGACTTCGCACACAAATCGAGATAATGCTAGATGAGGTTTTTAAGGCCTCAAAAATACAAAATTTAATTTAAAGGCAAGTGATGACCTTTTGGGTCATCACATATATGTAGAACAATATTTGGCAAACAGGTGGTTTGGGTTTTAAAATAGTTTAGGTTTAAATTAGTATTTTAATAATTTTTTTCTTAAAATTAATTTTTTTCATGTAGCTAAATCTCACTAGAAAATACAAAATCAGGCAAGAATAGCCATTTAAGTTAACAAAAAGTTGAGTAATTTTTGAAAGACAAAAGAAAATTAGAGTGTATTACAACTTGCCAAAATTTGGTAACCTTCGTAACTAGCTACAACTTCTATTAGAGTATATTACATCATCCACAACTATTATTTGATTCAGATTTGGTACAATATTTTATATAATTAATAAATATTCAACTAAAAATATATCTTCTCACTACATAATCATTTAATAAGAATCCCAAAATTTTAGCAAATGTAATGAAATCCTCATTATTTTCTAAATTTACCGTAACTAAATTGACTACAGCCAATTATTTCTTAAAAAATCTGTAACTCCCTAACTTTTAGCATAACCAAATTGAATACAACTCAAATACAATGAATCATCTCTTAATATATGTCATTTGGCTTTCATTAATCTATGTTCATCGAGTAAAAACATATCTTTTTGACTATTGCATGTAACTAATAGTATATTGTATACTATTTACATAGTGGTATAGGTATATTCTAATATATTGTATAAGGTATATGTTTAAATGTACTAATAAATAATAATATATAATATATATTTATATATGAAATAATGGTTAAATAACCTATATAAATAAAATAATATACTTTCTACCTAAAATATGCAATATACTTAAAGAAATTTTATATCATACATTGTATAAATGTATTATATACTATATACTATAAATATACTATATATAATCCTCTTAAATCCAATATTCTTTATATTGTATATAGATAATAGAGCTCTTAAATATATTGTAAATGCGTATATTTGTATATGAATAATTTATTCATATATAGTATATGCATATTATGGTACTTAATATAAAGTCCTCGAAAATGCAATTTTCTTTATATATATGTATATTATACTAAATGTATATGAATATTGCACCAATATTTAGTTTTTCTTGGTATATTGTAAGCATATAAAAAATATCTACATAAATTATACCAAATTCATACATAAATATTTTGGTATTTTTCCTTTGATCCTTAATACCACATGATTCAACATTATCACTTTTAAATAAAAAATTGAACCACGGTAACTTCTCCAAAAAAAAAAATGTCAACTTTTATTTATTTAACAATTGATTGAATTTGTAGAAACCAAAAGGAAAAAAAGGATGAAGAAAAAGAACACCATGGGTGCGAAAGACAAAAGATCAAAATAAGTTTGAAGATCCCAAATCCAAATTCAATAGCGGCCTTTTCTTCTTGTTAGATTTTGTGATGACCCAAAAGGTCGTCTTATGTTTTAGAACTCGATTATGTGTTTTGAGGCCTTTAAAATTTCTTTTTTATTTTTCTCGATTTGTGTGCGCAGTCCGGACGTGCTTCCGAAAAGCTTTTAACTTGAAAGTTGATGAAAGTAATAATTTTTACTTTAAAAGTTGATTTAGTTGACTTCGGTCAACGTTTTGAGTAAACATATTTGAACTCGTGTTTTGATATTGTAACGACCCGACCGGTCGTTTTGAGCTCTAGCGCGTCATTCAGCAGCCTGAGGCCATGGGCAGCTTCATTTCAGGTAATATGACTTGTACGCGTGGTTGGAATTGAATTATGGGAAGTTCAGAGTTGATTTGGAAAGAGAATTCTCATTTCAAAAGCTTAAAGTTGAAAGAATTAACTAGGACTAGATTTTTGAGTAAACGACCTCGGAATCGGGATCTGAAGGTTCTAGCAGGTTCGTATGATGATTTCGGATTTGGGCGTATGCCCGGATGGGGTTTAAGATGACCCGGAAGCGTTTTGGCGCATATTGTGGAAGATAACATTTAAGAAGAAATTTCATAAGTTTGGTTTCAAGTGCATTTCAGTGTTATCTATGTCCGTTGGCGATTTCAAGTCTGTGAATAGCTCCGTATGGTAATTCTGGAGTTGGAAGAGCGACCAGAAGTGAATTTGGAGGTCCGTAGGTCATTTTTGAGTCATTTGGCTAAAGATATAAATCTGAAGATTTTTGAGAAGTTTGACCGGGAGTGGACTTTTTAATATCGGGGTCAGAATCCAATTCCGAAGTTGGAGTAAGCCCGTAATGTCGAATGTGATTTGTATGCAAAAATTGAGATCAATCGGACGTGATTTGATAGGTTTCGACATCCAATGTAGAAATTTGAAGGTCTAAAGTTCATTAAGTTTGAATTGGGGGTGCGATTCATGATTTTGATGTTGTTTGATGTGACTTGAGGCCTCGAGCAGGTCCGTGCTATGTTATGGGACTGGTTTATATGATTGGACGGGGCCCCGGGGGACTCGGTGTGTTTCGGGGTGGTTTCGGATCATTTCAGACTGTTTTGAAATAGCTGATACTGGTATCTGGTATTGTTCTTCGCGTTCGCAAGGATTCTCTCGCGTTCGCGAAGAAGGACTTGGCCTCAGAGACTCTGTTCTTCGCGTTCAGGAAGAGATTCTCGCGTTCGCATAGAAGGAAGTCTCTACTGCACAGGTTTGACTTCGGAGGCTCATATCTCACAATCTATAAGGAATGTCAAGATGATCCAAAAATGAAAGTCTCAGCCCTTTATGTCTAGTTTTCAAAAATGTAAAGAATTTTAAATTTGAATTTGTGTACCAAAAGTTATGGCTGGTATACTATAGGCTGTCCGGAAAGATAAAGAAGAAATTTGTATTGCACAGAACTGACTATGGCAGCTTATATCTCAAAATCTATAAAAAGTTGGGAGATGACCAAAACATGAAAGTTCTAGATCTTGGTTTCTAGTTTCCAAAATATTAAACCATTTGTAATTTAGAGTTATGTAAAAAATGTTATTGCTATTATACTAGAAGCTGCCAGAGAAGAGAATGAAAAACGAATTTTGGGAATTTTCTTCTTTGCGAACGCGATGAGGGTCTCGCGAATGCAAAGAGAACTCGTTTGGGCAGTGTATAAGTGTAAAGAAATGGGTTTGGCTCATTTCATCTTATTTTTCCATGGGGGCCGACCTAGGAGCGATTTTGGAGCTCCATTTTCATCATCCATGTCAAGGTAAGTGATTCCCACATATTGCAAGTTAATTACTTGAATTATATCTAGATTTTAATATGAAAAATTATGTAAATTAGTATAAATTTAGGAATTTTGAAGAAAACCTAGAAAATTAGTATTCTTGGATTTTGACCACGATTTTAGGTATGAAATTAGGAGAAAATCGTATATTTGAGTTCGTGAGTTCATGGGTAAACCTTATCGTCGAGAAATTTCAGAATTCGGGCAGGTGGGCCAGAGGGCATTTTTTTCAACTTTTTGATCGGGGTTACGAATTGTTATAAATTGGGTTGTAATGGATAATTAAGTATATATTAATGGATTGGTATCATTATTGGCTAGCTTTGGAGCTTTGTTCATCGATTAAAGTCTTCGGAAGAGCGTGGAACGCCGATTATGGATCTTCGAAGCGAGGTGAGTCTTCTTTCTAACCTTATAAGAGGGAATTGTCCCCATAGGTGAATTAATTGGTTATGTGCTTCTATTTGTGGGGGCTACGTACGCACGAGGTGATGAGAGTCCGTGCGTAGCTACTATTTTGCTATTGTCCGGGTAGTATAGGACCCAAAACATGCTATACTTGGATTAATTGCAATCTTATTAGCAGCTTATACTGCTTCAATCACATCGAATTATTAAATAAATTTCAAAAAGGGGTTTAAAATTTATTTTCCTAAATTATTAAAGAGAATTGGCCTTTATTTGGATAATTGCTCCATGGTGACTTCTTGATTGACGATCTGTTTGCGTGTGTTTATTTTTGGAACGGGTTGAATGCCTCGATAGATTAAATAGATGCATCTATAGGCGCGCCATCGACTCTCGGCAAGTGTACAGTTTATTTCTGTTGGATCAGGCCGTCGCCTCGGCATAATATGCGCATGCTTGCCTTTATTTCCTTGAGTCTTATTTAAGTCAATGTTGCCTTTCATGGCCCATTGTAAACTAATAAAAATAATGAAAAGTAAATCTTGAAAATCCTTTATTATTTTTTAAAGGTGTTTACCTATTTTACGGCTTTGTGAGTTAGGACTGCTATATAAATCTATGATCTCCACACATTTTTATTATATTATTATTTGACCACTAGCAAGTGTCGAAGTCGACCATCTCGTCTCTACTTCTTCGAGATTAGACGGGATACTCATTGAGTACACGTTGTTTTCGTACTCATACTACACTTCTGTTCATTTTTATTGTATTGTATATGTAACTCTAGTGGCCTACTGGGTATAGCATCACGGATGATTCGGGGACTAGGTGAGTTGCATTATTCGAGGCGGCCCGCATCTAGTAAAGTCCCTTCCAGTAAATTGTATTTACTTTCTGTCCACTGTATTCCGTAGGGATGTTGTATTGTATTATTTCTTAGAAATTGCTCATGCACTTATGACACCGGATTCTCGGATGGTTTGAAATATTTTGTATTAATTGCCTATTATTAAATTTGAATAGAATCAGTTGTCTCTTTACTCATGAAATTAGAAGGAAAATATGATTTTTCAAAATTATCTAAATTGGAATCTAATTAAGTATTTTAGTTGGCTTACCTGACAGCGGTGTCGCGCCACCACGACCCTTAGTGGATTTTGGGTCGTGACAATATGGTATCAGAGCAATAGGTTCACATAGGTCTCACGAGTCATGAGCAAGTCTAGTAGAATCTGACGGATCGGTACTGAGACGTCTGTACTTATCCTCGGGAGGCTACAGGGCTGTTAGGAGTACTTCACTTCTTGATTCCTCATCGTGCGATTTTATTCCTTGAGGCTTAGGCCCTTGTTTCTTTCCTACTCAATCTTACGCGACACGAACCACTTGTTATAAATCGAGAATTGAATGATTGTAATTGTACTACGAACGTGGGGCGGGGTGTTTCTCCCTGCGATGTTGTGTAAGATATTATCATCGCCTTGTGGAAGGATATTCTATTGATTCAGCTCAGTAGCGGTAATTCTGAGAGCCGTGAGGCTAGGCACAGGTTTCCATGATACTTATGAACGATTATTCCACAGTATTAATATGATGGTAGGATGTTTGCCTACGTGTCGAGGCAGTGAACGAGTTGAAGGGAGGTTTACTCAGTACATGATCTAGAGATTCTATATATTATTCTCGGAAAGGGGAAAGGAAACGTGCTGAGGATGTTTAGGTTTGGGTTGATAAGGTAACAAGACTCGGCATTTGAGAGCGTGGTGGAGTTTTCTTCTATAATGAGGTGTCGCTATCCTTATTGAATGTACTAAATTCGTTGGCGTTATGATCTTCTACAATTGCCCTTGGAGCAGGATATTGCAGGTCAGTATCAAAGAAGCGACAGTTAGAGATCGCGGAGTGCGGCGGTTCAAGATGGAATCGGTGTTCCTAAGGATGACAACTCGAGAAAGATAATCTTTAGAAAGGTTTAAAGTTAGTGCTACAAAGTTAGATTTCATCTAAGGCAACAATTGAGCAGCAAAGAATGAGGAAAGATGTTTGGGAAGTGTCAGGCAGTGGATAAAATTTCTAGAAGGCCAAGTATAAGGAACAATGGGCAAGTATTCGATTAAAGGGATGAGTACGCCAAAGTGGGAGAGTGGCAGAGTTATATATGGGCATTGTGGTAGGATGACTATGCACCATAAGGAGAGTTTGGGGTGATTTCAGAACATTAGTGATTGGTAATTGGGGTTTACAAATTTAATTTGAATTATAGGCTATTATGCGGCAGGAGATTTGATATAACGAGAAGGACCTGCCAGAAAAGAAGAAGGATACAAAATAGCTTTGAATTGGGAGGATGTTGCCGCAAATTTAATTGATGTCCACGAGGGGTGAATGGACTTGTACAGCTAGAGATGAGATCGGACTCAAGATGTGTTATTGATATCATAGTGATTTTATCCCGTGCAGCAGTATTCGAAGATGTCGGGAAGTGATTTCCATAAGTGGGTTATCCCTTGTGAGCAGGTTAGCGATCACGAGGTTGGCGAAGCTTCTACGAAGAATTCTATTGGGTATGCAGCGAAGAGGTTGGTCGTGTGAATGTGGTTGATGATTCAGAGTACAAAAAGGGGTTTTACAGAAAGATTCCGAGAATTTTGGCGATTGATGGTGCAAGGTTATATCAATAAGATATAAAGAATCCTGGTGAATTCCAGAGTTATTTAATAATGGCTTCGAGCTAAGTGGGAGAGTCCCACCGCTTATGATTGGGTTGCATGGTTAACTACTTGTGAGGTTTTTGGTTATTAGCATATTGATGGGTTACCTCAGCTACGGGAAAAGACAATAAGTGGTAATATGAGAAAATGGATTGTCGAAGGCATGCTATGTTTGACCTTATTGGCTCATGTTCAGACTTGGGGAAGGTTTCAGGATTTATGCCAGGTATCGATACAAGTTTCAAGGGAAGTGATTAGGCCGGGTGCTTCGTCGAGAGGGTATTCTTGTGCTAGAAGATTCTTATAGTTGATTAAATTCGGGGCCAAGTCAGAGCGGGTGGCTCTCAGCAACGGTCCTAATGGATTCAAAAAGGGGTAAAGTATGGTGCCTAATGATTTTGAGCCTAATGGGTGCGGTTAAGAATCAAGCTTTTGCAGCAGCTTATGAGTGGAGGCCCAGAATGTTCTATGATGTTTTTACTTGCAGTGTAGCACTTGAGAGGAAAATGAGAAGGGACTTTAGATTTGTAGAAGGATTAGCAGAATGGGCATATCATTTGAGGGTGCGAATGTGCGCACAAGGAAGGTATGAAATGGTTCATGTGATTTAAGACAGCGTGGTGTCGCGGTTCAAGGTCACTCAGTGTAAGTGTGGATGGAGTGTGTTATATGTTGAAAGGAATTATTTTTATTATTAAGGCAATGAGGGTGAATCAAAGGAAGATATATTGGTTAACCACAGTTGAGTTGGCGTATTGGTGGTAGAGATCAATTCCTTCAGCGTGATCAAGTTATGCATGTGATTTGTGGAGGTACTTGTGAGGCTTGTCGACCGCCGTAATTGGTGTTATTCAGAAGCATTCTACTGTTATGGCTGGTTATGTGGAAGCGGATTCCGGAAGGGCTTTGGTGGCTTAGACCACTACTTAGATGTTTGCATATTCTACGGTTATGAGAATTTACCTGTGTGTTGCTATGTTTCTCATGAAGTGAGTCAAGTGAAAAGCTTTTATTGGCACGTTGGGTGCAGTGAGTGGTATCGAATTTGAAGTGAGGATCAAGGTTGGAGTTCGGTGCTGACAAGGATGTCACGAGCTCGGATGAGCAAGAAAGGAGTTTCGATGTTTAAAGTAAGTGGGTATTGTCATCAGTGTCACCTGAGATCGGTATTTTGTGAAAAAGGTTTTTCATCCTGGTTAGGGGTTATTGATCGCTTTTCAGCATTAGTATCGTCGGTGGTTTGGATGTGCGGGCCTGTTATATGATTCAAAAGGTTGTGGGAGCATGTCCCACAGGAAGATTGTATAAGTGTGGCATGTAGTCACTCGATTGATTTAAGATTTAAACCAAGTATGAGGATTGCGGTAATATCATTAATTTGAGAATTTATGCCTGGAGGGCACTCGGTTTATTGGGTTATGGACTGTGGAGGTTTGCTCCGGTTATGATGGTGGTTCTTATGTGTTATGGGAAAATGTGGTGATTATGGACCCTTGAAAGGTCATGGCCTAGTTTGGTATGATCAGAATCGGCTTGAGTTCTGTGAATAGATTTAAATATGAGTATGGGCTCTATATCAGGCCGGATGTGTTCATTTCAGTAATGCGCTGCTTATGGGAAAGTAGTCGAGGTTGTGAGACAGCTTGGTAAATTTCTTATGTGTTGAGGTTCCGCATACAAATGAGGTTATACAAGCAGGATGGCTTATTGCCTGAGCAGTTCGTACTGGGTGAGACGAGATTGTTGGATTTAGGATCTGTGCAATCTGATTACGTGAAATATATTAAGGAGCAAAGATCATTATTTGGTTCAGAATGTGGTAATGTTTCTTGTATGAAGTATAGACTCAATGATTGGTTGACTCGATAGTTGATTATGAATATCTGCACATCTCTTCCGTCGTGGCGGTATTGTAAGATTAGAGTAAGACATGTGTATGTCATGGGGTGCAATGAGAGCATTGGATTCGTGGAATTTTTACTAAGTTGATCAGAAAATGTTATTGTGGTCCAGTGAGTAAAGTGATGCAAGGTGTGAATTCAGCAAAGTTATGCAGTCATGTTTAGGTACAACGTGTAGTGATTGATATGGTGATCGTATGTTGGAAACAGGCCGGGCATAAAATTTCGGATATTGGAATTGGGCTCTAAGGCTTATTTGCTTGAACAAAAGGGAACATCTTCAGAATTTATCGAGCTAATGTGCTCAACTAAGTTGTGGTAGCACGGGAAGGTGCATGAGAAGTTAAACAGTAATTTCAGACTACTTCAGTGTAGTTCTCAGCATGTTCGAGGACGAACGTATGTTTAAGTGGGAGAAAATATAACGACCCGATTGGTCGTTTTAAGTTCTAGCGCGTCGTTCAGCAGCCTGAGCCCATGGGCAACTTCATTTCAGGCAATATGACTTATACGCGTGGTCGGAATTGAATTTCGGGAAGTTCAGAGTTTATTTGGAAAGAGAATTCTCATTTCAAAAGCTTAAAGTTGAAAGAATTAACTAGGACTAGATTTTTAAGTAAACGACCTCGGAATCGGGATCTGAAGGTTCTAGCAGGTTCGTATGATAATTTCGAACTTAGGCGTATGCCCGGATCGGGTATTGGATGGCCCATGAGCGTTTTGGCGCCTATTGTGGAATCTAGCATTTTAGAAGAAATTTCATAAGTTTGGTTTGAAGTGCATTTCGGTGTTATCGATGTCCGTTTGGGATTCCAAGTCTATGAATAGCTCTGTATGGAAATTTTGGAATTGGGAGCATGATCGGAAGTGAATTCGGAGGTCCGTAGGTCATTTTTGAGTCATTTGGCTAAAGATATAAATCTGAAAATTTTTTAGAAGTTTGACCGGAAGTGGACTTTTTGATATCGGGTCAGGATCCAATTCTGAAAGTTGGAGTAGGTCTGTAATGTCGAATGTGACTTGTGTGCAACATTTAATATCAATCGAACGTGATTTGATAGGTTTCAGCATGCAATGTAGAAATTTGAAGTTTTAAAGTTCATTAAGCTTGAATTGGGGTGCATTCATGATTTTGATGTTGTTTGATATGACTTGAGGCCACAAGTAGGTCCGTGTTATGTTATGGGACTGGTTTGTGTTATTAGACGGGGCCCTGGGGGCATCGGATGTGTTTCGGTGTGGTTTCGGATCGTTTCAGGCTGTTTTGAAATAGCTGATGCTGGTATCTGGTGTTGTTCTTCTCGTTCGCGAAGAAGGACTTGGCCTCAGGGACTCTGTTCTTTGCGTTCGCGAAGATGCTCTCGCGTTCGCATAGAAGAAAATCTCTGCTGCACAGGTTTGACTTCGGAGGCTCATATCTCACAATCTATAAAGAATCTGGCGATGATCCAAAGTTGCAAGTTATAGCCCTTTGTGTCTAGTTTTCAAAAATCTTAGCAATTTGGATTTTGGATTTGTGTAACAAAAGTTATGACGGGTACACTATAGGCTGTCCGGAAAGATGAAGAAGAAATTTGTATTGCACATGGCTGAATTTGGCAGCTTATATCTCAAAATCTATAAGAAATTGGAAGATTAGCAAAACATGAAAGTTATATATCTTGGTTTCTAGTTTCCAAAAAATTAAACCATTTATAATTTGGAGTTATGTAGAAAATGTTATGGTTATTATACTATAAGCTTCCGGAGAAGAGTATGAAAAATAATTTTTGGGAATTTTCTTATTTGCGAAAGAATGGGAGTCTCACGAACACGAAGAAAACTCGCCTGGGCAGTGTATAAGTTAACGAAATGGTTTTGGCTCATTTCATCTCATTTTCTCCATAGGAGCCGACCTAGGGGCGATTTTGGAGCTCCATTTTCATCATCCATGTCAAGGTAAGTGATTTCCACCTATTGCAAGTTTATTACTTGGATTATATCTAGATTTTAATATGAAAGACCATGTAAATTAGTAGAAATTTTGGAATTTTGAAGAAAACCTAGAAAATTAGTATTCTTGGATTTTGACTACGATTTTGAGTATGGAATTAGGAGAAAATCATATATTTGAGTTCGTGAGTTCATGGGTAAACATTATCTTCGAGAAATTTTGGAATTCGGGCGCGTGGGCCCGAGGACGTTTTTGTCAACTTTTTGATCGGGGTTAGGAATTGTTATAAATTGGGTTGTAATGGATAATTAAGCATATATTAATGGATTGGTATCATTATTGGCTAGCTTTGGAGCTTTGTTCATCGATTAAAGTGTTCAGAAGAGCATGGAACGCCGATTATGGATCTTCGGAGCGAGATCAGTCTCCTTTCTAACCTTGTAAGAGGGAATTGTCCCCATAGGTGAATTAATTAGTTATGTGCTCCTATTTGTGGGGGCTACGTACGCACGAGGTGATGAGAGTCCATGCGTAGCTACTATTTTGCTATTGTCCGGGTAGTATAGGACCCAAAGAATGCTATGCTTGGATTAATTGCAATCTTATTGGCAGCTTGTACTGATTCAATCACATCGAATTAGTAAATAAATTTCAAAAAGGGGTTTAAACTTTATTTTCCTAAATTATTAAAAAGAATTGGCCTTTATTTGGATAATTGCTCCATGATGACTTCTTGATTGACGGTCTGTTTGCTTGTGTTTATTTGTGGAACGGGCTGAACGCCTCGATAGATTAAATAGATGCATATATAGGCGCACCGTCGACCCTTGGCAAGTGCACATTTTATTTCTGTTGTATCAGGCCGTCGCCTCGGCATATTATGCGCATGCTTGCCTTGATTGCCTTGAGACTTATTTAAGTCGATGTTGCCTTTCATGGCCCATTGTAAACTAATAAAAATAATGAAAAGTTAATCTTGAAAATCTTTTATTATTTTTTAAAGATGTTTACCTGTTTTACGTCTTTGTGAGTTAGGACTGCTATATAAATCCATGATCTCCACACATTTTTATTATACTATTATTTGACCACTTGCAAGTGTCGAAGTCGACCATCTCGTCTCTACTTCTTCGAGATTAGCGGATACTCATTGAGTACATGTTGTTTTCATACTCATACTACACTTTTGTGCATTTTTATTGCACAGGTATATGTAGCTCTAGTTGTCTACTGGACATAGCAGCACAGATGATTCGGGGACTAGGTGAGTTGCATTATTCGAAGCGGCCCGCAGCTATTAAAATCCCTTCCAGTAAATTATATTTACTTTTTTTCCACTGTATTCCGGATGGATGTTGTATTGTATTATTTCTTATAAATTGCTCATGCACTTATGACATCGGATTCTGGGATGGTTTGAAATATTTTGTATTAATTGCCTATTATTACATTTGAATAGAAGCAGTTGTCTCTTTACTTATGAAATTAGAAGGAAAATATGAGTTTTCAAAATTGTCTAAATTGGAATCTAATTAAGTATTTTAGTTGGCTTGCCTGCCAGCGGTGTTCAGCGCCACCACGATCCTTAGTGGATTTTGGGTCATGACAGATAGTCCCGGTGGGCCCATATCGAAATATAGGACCTCGGCGTATGCCCGGAGTCAAATTCCGAGGTCCCTAGCTTGAGAAATAATTTTTTTTGAAAATTAAATCGTTTTAAGAATTTGACTAATTTTTGATCTCATCGGTATCGAGTCCGTATTTTGGTTCCGAAGCCCGTTACAGGTTCATTATGATATTTAAGACTTGTCTGTGGTGAGAAACGGAGTTGATTTGACGTGATTCATATGTCCGGTTGAGAAAATAGAAATTTTAAGGTATTCTCTAGAATTTCATTTGATTTAGTGCTAAATTCGTAGTTCTAGGTATTATTTTGGCGACTTGATCGCGTGAGCAAGTTCGTATGATATTTCAAAATCTATGTGCATGTTTGGTTTGGAGCCCCGAGGGCTCGGGTGAGTTTCGGATAGACTACGGAGTGTTTTGAACATAGAAATTTTTACCGGTGTGCTTTAGGTCCGCAGACTTCGCATTTGCGAGGTTTGGCTCGCAAATGCGATTTGCCTGGGGGGTGGACTTCAAATTTGCGAAGATCGGGATCGCAATTGCGATCACCTCAGGTCGCATTTGCGAACAATAGTTCACATCGAAGACAACAAAATGCGAGGAATTTGCATAACTTGCATTTGCAAGTTTAGCAATTGCAAAGCTCAGATCGCAAATGTGACATCTGCAGCTGTGTAAAAATGAAGTTCGACAGGATTTTTCCTTCATTCTTCAAATTTTCAAATAGTAGAACCCTATGGGAGATTCTTCCAAGACCAATTCTTCCCCAAAACTTTGGTAAGTCATCATAACCCACTTTATTTCAATTTCCCATCAGGTCCCATGAACTTCTAACCTAAAATCTCGGATTTTCATGGTAGAAATTGGGAGTTTGGGTAGAACTAGAAATTTTTGGGAAAATGGGATTTAGACCTCAAATTGGGGCCCAATTTCAAAATTAATTACATATTCGGGCTCGGGGGTAAATGGATGAATGGACTTTGGTCCGAACCTTGAGTTTTGACCAAGCGGGTCCGGGTCGGTTTTTGACTTTTTGGGGGAAAATTTGAGCAATCTAAATTTATGCATTGTAGTTAGTTCCTTTTGTAATAATTGATGTTATTGAGTTAATTGTGGCTAGATACGATTGGTTTGGAGGTGGATACTAGAGGAAAAACGATAATTGAGCATTGAGTGGCCTGCAAAGCGAGGTAAGTGTTGTGTCTAACTTTGACTCGAGGGATTAGAAATCCTTGACTTATTTGCTATATGAAATCCATATGAGCGATGTATATGTGAGGTGACGAGTACCTATGCATCGTCAATTTATCTGTTTTGCCTGTTTCCTTCCCGTTCTTCTTATATTGCCTTTATCATGGCTTAGCTGCTACATGCTTTACTTGTAATTCCATGCCTAATTGCTACTTGTTAAACATTGTATCTATTGTTAGAAGTATTAGTTCTTTCATAGCTTCGTTGTCTCCTATTGTTTGTTTGAACTAGTTATTGGTACTTTCAAGACATATTCTGGATTGGTCTCGCTGAGTATTATTACTTGTTTGTAAAGTTTCATAGTGTATAATCCTCTTCGATATTTTCGTTAGAAGTTGAGCCTTGTGAAGAGTTATGTGATTTGAATTGTGTAATTTCTGTATTTGCTGAGTAAATGACATTGATATGGTGGGATCGATTTGTGCGCTGCAACAGGTGGAATAAGCGTGATATAAAGAGGAATAAGGGTGAAATACAATGTATGGTAAGATCAGGTTAAACGTCGCAATAGGTGTAATAAGGGTGGATTGTGGTGAGATAAGGGTGAAGTGTGATTGTGATTATTGTGGTGGGATTGGGTTATACACCGCGACAACCTTATTGTTCATATTTTTCCTTGATTGTGTTAGCTGCAACGGTAGTCTGAACGTGCACTTAAGGATTGGTAATAGCTGAGCACTGATGATATGCTTCGAGAGGTGTATTCATTCTTTGCAAGTTACTATTTTATTTATTCTTGGATTTCTTTTTTTATTATACACTGTGTGCAAGTTATATTGTAAATGTCCCACCGTAGCCTCGTCACTACCTCGTCGAGGTTAGCTCGGCACTTACCAATATATGGGATCGATTATACTGATACTACATTCTGCGCTTCTTGTGCAGATTTTAGCGTTGGCATCCGCAGGCTCTGGCGTTCCCTTCTATACCCCAAACTTTACTGTTTTCCTTATTCCGTAAACACATGTATTTTCTTTCAGACAAATGCTTGTAGTAAAATCTTAGAACGTTCGTGGATTGTGACACCGAATTCTGGGTAGTAACAGTAATAGTATATAAACAAAGAGGCTATTTACTTACTTCCGTAATTTTTTTTTACTTCTTTTAGCTTGTTTAGTGTTAATTAATGAAACCTAAAGGATTTGGCTAATAAATTAAAAAAACTCTAACGTTGGCTTGCCTAGACATCATGATTCTGATGGTGGAAATACCAGGTCATGACAAATTTATTGTTCATTTCTGCTTCTATAGATGAAAGGACAATTATTTCCAATTATAAGTATTTTTGCAGACTCCTCTGAGTGCTCAAACGAGCATATGAAATGAAGTTCAAAGAGAATAATTTTACTCCCATGAAATTGTGGAAGAGAATGCTTGTTGATTTCTCAATACGGTAGTATGGTGAGAGGAGATAATTGGATATTCGAGAGAACAAGTGTGTTGTGATAAGTTTTAAATAGGTTGAATATTGCACTATCTAGTTAATTAAGGAGAAAATTAGGGAATCAATAATATTAATTCAATTAAGAGAGAGATATTATAGCATATATATACATTGCCCTGAACTATGTACTCCATTGTACTGAATCAGAGTTAGTATATTCACCATTAATTCTTAGCGTACATTATCCTACTTTAAGTATATTAAGATGGAGAATCATAAAGAGACACAATGGAAGAATCGATAATTTTCATATGAACTACTACTAAACTATGGAGTACCTATTTTTACGGAATATTGTGCGTTGGTTATGAGATAGTATTATAGTGATAACCTAATATGCTTATAGTAGTAATCAATAATTAACAAATTGGAAGATTTTTAGGGACTAACTACGTTTTATATTGCCATTCCCCTTTAATAGGGAAGTTACCACATTTTTAGTATATATATATATATATATAGTAATTTCTGGGCAAGTGCGTGCAGTTGCACGTGTATATTTTTTCTTTCAAACTTTTATCATATCGTTAAATTTAGGGCTTTGAATAAAGACTATTGTTTATAAATAATTAGCGTCGAAACTATCTTAAACTCTGTTGTGCGTGTCCAGAGTAAAAATGAGGACTAAATCTTGACTGCAAACCCTACAAGAGCGAATAAGAATAAGAAAATCTCTATAAGACTTGCACATTCTGACGACCATATACAACTATTTGTTTTTACATTATTTATTTATTGAGAAATAAGTACGCCTAATTGAATGTGGGATCCAAATTAGTCGTTGAATTTTTAATTTGTGACCCTCTTCTCAAACCACCAAATCTATAGATGTGTTCTCATCTTTTCCATTTAAGTTGGACTTATAAGTTACGTTAGGCAAGCTATGTGAATTCCAAATTTTCCAAAAGTTGGGATTTTGCTATAACGTTTGCTTGTTTAATTTTTTTTTATTTTTAAATTGTTTTATTACATAAGGGAATGAAAGAGGAAAATGGTTAAAGGAGAATTTCACTGTAACTAACTATATTAATTACATTGTCTAGTCTTCTATCAGAATGAATTAAAATCCTAATACCAATTCCCTAGCAGCGCGCAGTCTATTTATAAAATATCTTTTCATTCTTCTACAAACTTGAAAGAATTACATACAAAGACTCCGTACATTTAGTGCATAACTACAGGCAAGCTACGTTGAATATAATGACATGTTATTACAAAATTAATTTTTTTTATAAAAAAAAAATCTAATAGCAAAATGAGTACCAAATAATTCAGACAAAAATACGCATAAAGTGAAGAATCATATTAGAAACTCATCGTTATCGCCTAAAGATATTTTAAAAGAGCAATTAAGAATGTAAATGTACTGTAATTATGTCTCTGAACTTTTTGTCAATGTAGGTTCAATATTTACTATATGTTGGACTTCGAGTTCTTGGTAAACTGAGACTCTTGATGTAAATTAAAAAATTAAAAAGAAAAAAAGAGTGTTTATGATCATGGAGTCGTACCAGGGATATATATATCTCTTTCATGGTTTTAAAGTTCAAATAAGCCCATAATTAAACTACAACCTGAACATGGACAATACCATAATAATATATGCTGCTTGGAAGATTGTTGTTTAGAGAATAAGTGCAGTGGCTACTCGATCACAAAGAAATTAAGGATATTACGATATATTAGCGCTTCAATGTAGGTTCGTATGTTTTCATACTTCTTTGGGCTAGATCCAACTTTTGTCCAAAATAACGGCACAGATGATAGTGATATATTAAAAAAAAAAATCATTTATCAAGTAAATAAGAGAGAAAGAGTGAGAAAGAAGGTGACTACTTGAATAGTGGCGACTATTAGTGAAGGAGCAGCATTAGATTGGGCTCTTTCTACGTGTTATTTTTTTAAAATTTTTGTATTTATAATTAGGGTATTTAGTTTATTTAGAAAGATATTTAAGTCTTTTAGCTTTTAGTTTGGGAGTTTCCACTTTTATTTTATATATATATACATACTATATTAAAAGCACGAAGGCCCTTAGCGAAATATCGTTCACCTTTTTTATCATTTATAAATAGAGGTTACACTGGATAATATAGTCATTTAATTATTTCCCTAATATTTAGCACTTTTAAGTTAACTAAAATTTTCTTATTAAATTTTTTCTTATTTAAACTACTATAGGAAATCCTAATATTTATGACATCAAAATAAATCACATTGAACAAATTATTTATAGAAACTAATTAGAAACGTACATAGTATCAGATTTCATCAAACATTTTATGGTTCCATGAAATGCACACTTTTCTCCCAAATTAAAGTATAGTTTATATGATTATTTTCTTGAAAATTCCTTAATTAGATATCACTCTAGAGGCGCACGTTACGCAAGGAATAGCTAACATACGCCTCCGCCGATGACCCCACGGAAATGACACAATGATTCAGTGGCGGATGCAGGCACAATGTAGAACACTGAAAATAGGATAGTTACACCGGAATCGGGGATCCCTCAAACCCTAGAACCAACGCAATTGGTTCATTGGATGCAAGGGATGGAAAGTGCCCCAACAATTTTTCAAGCTCCGGTGAAAGAGGATCTAACGAAAGAAAAAGTAATTCCAAAACCAGTGGAGATGAATGCGACTATAGCAACAAGGAAACTAACATTGCTCGGGCAGTAACATTGAGTCGGACTAAGGCTGATCGGGAGATGGCGATTTGTTCGACGGATGCAATTGAAGCCCAAACCGAGTTGAAGGGGGACCTTGACCGCAAAAAGAGGGTTAGGGAATATGTTCATTATAGATCCCAAATAGAGGCACTTGAGGTGGTCGGCATCAGAGGCTTTATTCTCCCGGAAGAGCTGGCTCGAGCGAAGGCAGGCGAGCGTGATGAAGCTCAGTCGCTTTTGGCCGACATCGTGGATAGCAAAAATGAGGCTGATAGGTCGTACCCTTTAAAGCGGAGCGTAGACTTTGCTATTTTGTATGTTCCATTCATAGGGCATGTTTGTAGATGGAGAGCGCACCTTTTGCATATGTGAAATAAGAGAACTTGAAGCTTTATTTCTTTTGTATCTCTTTTGATATTTCTTTCGACCAGGCAGGCTGCTTTTGGTGTCTCGTGGGGGCCTTGTGAATTCGAAGCCCATTAGGTAGGCTTGGAGGCTCATAAATGCGATTTTAAATGCGAGTAGGCATTAGGGACTTTGTGTTTTACCTAGCTGTTTGGGCCTAGTCTCTGAGTCAGGCTTTGACTCGGTCTTACCTGACCTTCAATCTTATGTGCCAACATGGGCAGATGATAATTGTTCCTGCTCCTTGCCCTTGGGCATTTGTGTTTCAACTATTTTGGGTTTACTCTCAGAGTCGCATTGCGACTCAAGCTTTAATTCATCCTCAATTTTTTTTGTGTTTGCATGGGCGGATGATGATTGCTCTTATGCTTCGGGTCGAAGCAACCTTTTTAAGTGTGCAGCTCGGAGGCTTGTTTGGCTGGTGATAATGGTACTTTGGTCGTTCCCTTTGGTATGTGTAGTTAACAATTTTGGATCCGGTCTCTGAATCGAGTTACCACTCGAGCTCATTTTAATCCTCAAGTTTTCAATTTCCGAGCTGGCGACAATAGCTCTTACACTGTTTGGTCGTTGATACCTTGTAGTGTGCGGTCCAGATTGGCTGGCGACAATGGCTCTTACGCTTTTTCCCGTGGGCTGTTTGTAGGCATTGTTTTCCTCTCGATAAGGTATTTTTGAAATGATTTTGCTTGACCCGTTGGCGATTCTAGAAAAACCTCAATTTCAAGTCGTTAGCGGGGATGTTCGAGCACCTCAGAAGGTTCTTAGCTCGTAGACTGAGTAGAACGAAGCCTTGTGATTTGGATCTGACATGGTTGAAGGTCATTTGCCTGTTCAGGGAAGCCTGTTTTAACCGATTCTTTTCAAAGTATATTCGAAGTAATGGCCTGCGATTTTGTTAGCGATAGTCGGGCGTCCCTGAGTCGCGTTAATTTGGCTGGTGCAGCCATTTGGACTGTAGTTATATGTGTTTGTATAGAGCCATTTTTTATCCCGAGTAATAATTTAGGTGTCTACACCGAGGGTATGCCCTTTCGAGATTCTTAAAAATGCGATGTATAGCCTAAACATTGGTATTGAGTTTTATCCCTGTAGAAAGGTCTTACAAAATTATCATGCCTGTTGAGGTCTTATAGTTTGCCATGCCTATTAAGGTCATACAGCTTTTGTTGCTATGTAGAATAGATTTGGTTATACCAAGTCTGCCCGCTCGGGGTCTTATAGTTTTGGGTTTTCTAGTGTATGGCCATTAACAATAGTTTCTGAGTCAACGAGTTTGCTTAGGCTCGAAGGTCGTTATTCGTGAGCTCGAAGTTTCCTTGTTGGGGCTTTATGAACCCAGAGTTCTGACCCTTGAGTCGTGCGGGTGCCAAATGGTTGATGCTAAGTCTCCGAGTATTTCGGGATGCATTTGGTGGAGGTTTCCCTACTGAGAATATGCTAAAATATCCTTATTTGGAGTGTGAGATGCTGAAAGATACTCTTTCATTGCTTGGCATAAATACATATCATTTCGTCATTGCGAGCTCAGCCCGCGCAGGCACGGCTCCTTGGACCGTTTGTTCTAGTACATGATTCCCTATTAAAGCTCAGTCTATCGTTCCCTGGACCTTTCGAGCAGACGGATCCTTCGAGGGGGTGTGTCCTTCATTGTTTGATTGCAGAAGAAAGCCTGTGATCTTGTCGGATCCTCTCAGGGGTATGTTGCTCCGCTAAGAACCTTGCTGGCGAGACCCTCTTCGGGGCGGAAGTCCGACCAAGGGGAAAGAGCGCGGAAGGTTTTGTTAAGGCCTTGGGGTCTCTGGGTAGAGTTAGAATTTCGGAATGCCCCAGCCGATTGTCTGCACGTAGGTTAGTAAAAAAACATCGAAGGAGTGAGGTAGTTCTTCTTTACCACGGGATGTGTAGGCGACGTTATGAGGTTTGGTATGTTCCTGTCATTTCGGGGTGTGGACTCTATTACAACCCTCCGTTATGTATAATTAGTCTTGGCCGAAGATGTGGTTCGTTTACCCTTTGACTCTTTCGATAGTGGAGATGTTGGTACTGGCAGTGCGCCGTGTGATGTGGAATTTCCTCTTGCCGCATGTCGCTTCCTACTGATGGTTTTAATTCATTCCATTTCGTGGAATTTTCATCCTTTCGACAAAGTGAGGACATCCCTATCTTTGGGCTATACGCCCGAGGTCATCTGAATAAGGCGTCCATGCCTTGTACCTCCTTTAATGAAGTGGAACTCGACATTTCGGTCTGGGTCGGTCATGCTGTGCTGGGGGAATGGCCCTTCACCCTTATTGTAGTGATCGCCGTTTGGAGTCCGTCAAAGATTCAAGAGGTGGTTGTGTTTTGACCCGGTGGGCTAACAGTGTTGATCGAGTACCTGAACTCATGAGCACGTGTTTTATCAAAAATGGATCGAGTAAGAAAGAAGGTTACCAGTGTGTTATTGTGAGGTCGAGATGAGGTCTCGGTATCCTCTTTACTGAATGTAAGGGCATCCCTTATGGTATATCCCCTGATCTGCCTTTCTCCGGTGACGAGAAATCTTGCTCTCCTTTTTGCAAGTTCTTGTAAAGGGTCGTCGTTCTTCCATCATCGTGGTGATGCGTTACGTCCCACTTGTTTCGTTCCTCCTAGCTGCCTTTCGTACTAGGGACTGAACTTGAATTCGGTCGCTCGTCAATTCTCGGTGGTGATTTTTGCTGAGCAGCTTAGGGTTTTTCCTTCGGAGATGGGGGCTACCTTCGGCCCCACCGCCGCACTTGCTATGTAGTCCCTACACCAGGCTGTAATTCATTTGAGAGGAATTCGACCGAATTGATCCGAACCATTTGGCGTCCCCGATTTTGCCTACGGCAAGCATGGTGCGTGGTATAGCGATGTGGAAATTGTACATTGGTGGGCGAGGTTCCCTTGCCAGCCATGCGTCCTTGTCAAATCTAGATTTGTTAACGATCCCTCGAGGATATTATCATCGGGCTGTTCTCCGATCATTGCAAGGTAGATTGCATCTCGAGGTGTTCTTCCTATCTGCAGCGCACGGGCAGTACCTCCCTCTGTTCGGTATTGATTTCTTTGCCATGAGCCTGTTTGGGTAAGCTGACCCCAAAGAGGCTCCCAGATGGTCATCCATGACCTGATTTGCGACTGATGCCGGGTATGGGCATCCGACCAGTTCTTGGCTGGGTACCTGATCAAGTTTTGTTTGAACTGCCTTGAAATCGTCAGGCCCATTATTTTTAGGCTTTGAGTGAAGGCTTGTATTGCCTAATCATCCAAGACCGAGGGTAATCCCATTCATACCATCAGGGAATAAGGTGCAAATCTCTGTAGCATATCATCCTCCTTTTGCTCGGCCCTGGATACGTCAGGCTTTCTCGTCCTCATTTTGATGGAACTGGCATGTGTGTTTATGGAGGAATCTGCCAGTATGGTAAGCGAGTTTATGTGGTCGGGCGGAAGGTTACGATGCCACATCATGGTTCCTTTCGAGGGTGTTTCCCCGAACCTCTTCAATAAGATGGGCTCGATCTCATCATTTTTTGGAACGTTGCCTTTTCCCGTGCACGTAAAGGCAACGATGTGTTCGTTGGGATCTGAGGTCCCGTTGTACCTAGGTAGTTCTGGCATTTTGAGCTTCTCTAGAATGGATTCCGAGGCCGCTTCATCGGGGGACTGTCGCGCCCACTTTTTCTCGCGAAATCGGGTTTATGACATTTGGGAGGACAACTCGTTCCCTTTTGGGAATTAGGTTTAATGGAATTGAAGAGATGCCACCTAATGATTTAATTACATTAGGACACTAAAAAGGGTTTAAGTTGGATAAACAGAGATAGGGTAAGGGCTCGAAATTATTTCAAGGGGAAGGTGTTAGGCACACCTCAGAATCTACTAGTGTGGTTCCCGGCCAAGCTATTGTTGTGACTTAAGGTACAAATAACACACAGGCAAGTAGGACTTTAAATAAGAGGGAATTTTTCACATAAAGGTTATAAATAAACAAAGTCAGAAAGAATTAAAGACAGTTGATTTACTTAGAAGAAACATTTTAAAAGATTTAAAAGAAACAAAGAACAAAGGAAATGGGGTCCTAGGCTTATTAATAATATGTATCACCCCACACAACATCCGGCAATCACTCCTCAGTGAGGGGCTTCGCGTGATGTTATCACGTGGTCATCATATCCATATCTACCGTTTTCCACCCCTTTAAGGTATTAAAGCACAAGATGGACTCGTTTACTTATTGCATGCAATTACCTGCCCCAATCTTATCAGTCCCGGAGGTGCTTGGGACTACTAGCCCTAAAGGGAGGAGATGTTCGACTTATTTGTGGTTTCAAAAGGTAAAAATACTTGGGCAACAAACAAAACATATATAGCAAGTTTGGGGAAGCATATAAACAAATAAAAAGGCTCAGAGAGACCTCCTTTAAACCAAAGAAAGCACATAGTTTAGCATGTCTTGCACGTACTGTTTAAGGCGTTATTAAAATATAAAGATTTGAGGCGAACTGATTATTACATAGTTCAGATAAGAAGCCCGAATCATGCCTCCCTGTTGGTTGTAGCTAATAACACCTGATTCAGTTTATAAGTTTATCATATGGCTTGCCTAAGTGTTAGACGAAAACCTATAGGTATGATATCTACTGATTTCAGAAGTAAATTGATTACAGACTGATTTAAGAAAAGTTGCCAGTTAAAAGCGAGTTTCAGAAGAGCACAAGTTCTGCCATTGGTAATACATTATTACTGCTAGTTTTAGACTTATAAACGAGTGAGGTGTTTCAGATTTGATTAAAGCTCCTATAGGCCTGCTTTCTATGCGTTTATTGACTTTAGAACACATTTATAAACGTAGTAAAAATGCAGAAAACCCTACAGGCATGACATCTAAATGCTGGATTTTATATGAACATGACATCTGATTGCATTTGGTTATTAAGACCTATAAACATGTTTGCCTAATAAGAAGTGGATATGCAAGAATCAGAAAGGGCCTATATGCACATTTTCTACTTGGATGTGCATCCTATAGACATGGTATCTATATATGAGAATGCAGAAACCATATAGACATGGTAGCTATATGAAAGAATGCAGAGATCAGAAATTCCTATAGACATGGTATCTATATGAGAATGCTAAAATTAGAAATCCTATAGACATGGTATCTATATGAGAGTGCAGAAATGAGAAATTCCTACAGGCATGTTATCTATATATCAGAGTGCAGAAATCAGAAATCCCTATAGGCAGGTTATCTATATATGAGAGTGCAAAAATCAGAAATCCTATAGACATGGTATCTATATGAGAATGCTTTAGAAATCTTATATGCAGGTTATCTACATGAAAAAAAGCAGCAATTCCTATAGATATGATATCTACCTCTTTTGCATACATGGTTACCCCTCCCTTTTCACTAGCCATCCCTGAGAGTTTTATTACAGCCTAGAAGACAATAAAGTAAAGAAAAAAACATCAAAAATTAAAGTACAACAAAGGAGAGCCTGATTTAGACTTCCTGTCTGAAGTATGAAGTAAACCAACTCCCAAGATCAGATTTCAAAGCCTTTCTCCCATTTAGGTATGTGTCAAAGTTCCTGAGGAGTCTCACATGAACTCCGGGCAGTGCTTACACCACAAATACATTTCAAGATTAAGACATAGTACAGTGTGGAAAGGCCAACCCTCAAGTGTCCAAATTCAGAGGGAACTCAAGGTCCCAAGGCAAGGCTCGCAAGAGGGGGGCAGAACTTAGAGACTAAGAAAGAGAGTGCAAGTGCAGAAGTGGAATTCTGAAAGGGGAAAAGGAAGAGGGAAGAAATTCACATTAATACACATAGGGGATAGGGAACGAGGGGAATTCGCAAGATCAAAAGAAAAGCAGGCTGATGGGCACACCCATCAATGGGATATGCTGGCATACCCTTCAACCTGTTTATATAGAGGTTAAGTCCCTATTGGTTCAAACTCAATTAATGGGTAACAACTCATATTGCCATGTCTTAAGTCACAACTAACAAATGCATAAGGGTAATAGGGTAGCGGAACAAGGATTCATAATAGAAACAGGTAGAAAGATATGAGCATACTTAATTCAAATGTTGAACTCTACAGAAACAGTACAGTAGACATGGATACAAAACCCGTAAATAAACACATTGTGATGATGCTGAATCTTAAATTAGGACATACCAGTTTCGAAGAAACAAATAGAGAAAATGCAATAGTCTTGTAAAAGCCACAGTGCAGACAAGAAAGAGAGTGCTATTGTGTGTAAGTAAGAGTTCAGAAGAGATTGTGAAATGTGAAGTGAAGGATTGTTAATCATGTGTTTGTGAAAAAGAAGAGTCGTGTATTTATAGCGTAAAAATCAAGAGGAGATAAGGTAAGAAAATAGTTGAATAACTGATTTTCAATCAATTACACAAGAATCCCTTTAATTAAGGGATTCAGATTCAAATAGGTGAAAACCAATTAAGGAAAGAAATTGAATAAACACTTTGTGCACAACATGAAATTTAGGGCACATACATAAAAAGGTTATTTAAGGATAGGGTTTTGAAGTACACGGTTTGTACAAATAAGGTAAGGCAATCAATTAATAGCCAGTACATCACAAGGTCTGAGATTTGTATGAATGAACCTAGTCAAAAAATGGGAAAGGTTTTTAGCTTAAGGGAAATCAGCAAACAATGGAAAGGGAATCGATTAGACCTACTGAGAAGAGATTCTGAATTAACCACAAGTTTGAAAACCACTTTAAAGGGAAGCTCATCATATATAAGGAGCATACGAACATGTTAAGCAGGAAAAAAAGTTGCCATGTCATAAGTAGAAAATCCAGTATACAAGAGTTTAGTAAAAATCCAGAATCATATGAAAACACGGATGTCCAAACTCGAAGTTGGTTTGAAAGAGTTAGGGGTTCTAAACATAAAAACCCTAGTTCAGGCAAATCACAAAGCAAGGATGAGAGGGCAAGCAATTGAAACGAACAATGTTTAGGGGTTTCAGAAAAGAACTAAAACTTCTAACATGCTTCTTTCAACAACAGAACTCAAGAGGAACATGATAGCAAAGTAACATACAAACATAGCAAAAGGGTTCAAAGCAAACATAGTGGAAGAAACAAATCAGAAGCATAATAAGAAAAGACTATTAAGAACAATAAAAAAAGCGTGCTAAGACTTTTTAGAAGAAACCTGAAACAGCTCAGTAAAAGGAACTTAATAAGGAAACTTTAAATCTTAGTAATGAAAAAATACAGTAGGAAAATACAAGAACACCGAAAAAAGTACAGTACAAAAGCATATAGGACAACACAGTAGGAGAAGCATATAAGAACATGGTAGAAGAAAAATACAGTAGAAAATCGTATGAGACCATAATATAGGAAAACACAGTAAGAGAAGCATACAAGAGCATGATACAAGAACACAGTAGAGGCAAATACACACGAAAAGCAAAAAGATCATAAAAGCACTTTAAACACTTTCAGAAAAACCCTAGATCGGAAAAATAAGATTTTAAAAGTAGATTTTAAAAGAAGAGTCGGGAGAATCGTTCGAAAACTTCAAGGAAAGCACAGATAAACAACGGATCTAAGAGAATCGGAGAAAACCTCGAAGGTTTAGGGTTTGATAAGATCCCTAGAAATTATAAAGGCTTTGAAAAAGTCCCCGATCTGAGTCGGAGAGGTTAGAATCAGGCTCAAACAACCATGGTACTCCGGAGCAACGCCGGAGATGACCGTGGAACTTCGAGTCGACAGAGGTCTAGGCATAAACCTTCAAGGTCATGCCTTGAATCTTCAGAGATCATGTGTGTGGAACAAGAGGAGGTGGGTATAGGGCTCTCACAACCTTAGACGCCATAGATTCCAGTGGATTTCAGGGCGGAGATGGTAGGAGGTGACTAGGGTTCCAAGAAGGTTCGAGAGAGTTTGAGGTAGTAGAGGGATTCAAAGGCGACGTCTAGGTGAGAATGATTTAGGGTTGGGTGGTTTGGAAAATTAAAAAAGGAAAGAATGAAGTGTGGCCATTGATCATTTTGATCAACGACCTTGATTAAACGGGGCGCCGGACAGGTTGTATTTAATTGGGTCAGGGGCGGGTAATTTAAGAATTGGGCTGGAAAATTTGAGATTGAAATTGGGTTCAATTAGGGGGCTGATTTAGGCTAAGATTGAAATAAGTAGGGTTAGTGTTTAAATAGCCACCTTTTCCCTTTTTATTTTATAAAAAATAGTAAAACATTTTCTGAAAACAAATTAAAAGTATTAAATCAATTACTAATAAGCAAATATTAAATTAAAATTACTAGAATCAATTTTCTAATTATAAATGCAATTAATTCTTAAAATAGGCTAATATTGCAATTATACGCAATTTAGCTTTAAAATACTAAATAAATTTGTAAAAGTTGTGCAAAAATTACCTTACATATATTTTGGTATAAACATGAAAATACAATAAATGAATCACAACAAATGATAACTTGGGGAATAATTATTTATTTTTTATTGATAAAATAGGGCAATAAATTGGTTTAAAAATCCTTTAAAAATTAGGAAAAATAATAAAACATCTAGACATACTTATATATGCATACATATGCTATTTTGAAAGTATTTTGCATATAAAATATACAGGAAAAAATTAGATATCAACAACTGCCCTCTTTACCCGGGAAGGATGAAAGAGCTGTCGGGTAAACATATGATGGCCAATTTGACTGAACGAAATGGTTTGAAGAGATTTGGTCCTGCCTTGGTTCCTGAGCTGCCTACATATCCCTGGTCTTACAAAAATCAGGCCATATGTAGTTTAGGATCCGTCGGCGGGGTATGCCGATGGATATTTTTCAAGAGCGGACACAATATTCAGGTCGGAATGAATGGTCAAGGTTTAGTGGGGCTACGGGAAATGGAGGGGAATGCTCCTGCTGTGATGGCCGTTGCTCGCCCATTTACCTACAAATAAGCAATACAAATGTATATTGTGCATAAGTTTAAACGTGATGCAATTTCCCGTCGGACCATGAATGTTGTCTTCGGACATTTAGGATGACGTCCTCAGACCATGATGTACTGGGCCATGAAGCATATAATAAAGGATTCACAGGCTATGAAATAAAGCTCTTGGGCTATGAGAATGATGCCTCCGAATGATAATGCCTTTTAATAATGATGTGCAACACATTAAAAGGGGTCCTCAGGCCATGGCATGGCGTTCTCGGGCTATGAAAAAGGTGCCTCCGAACAATGACGCCTTTGGACAGATTGGAAATCTTTCAGGCCATGAAATGCAATAAGTGGCAATCTTTCAGCCCATGAAATGCAATAAGTGGTGATCTTTCAGCCCATGACATGCAATAAGTGGCGAACTTTCAGCCATGCAGGAAGTAGATAAAGTGGCGATATTTCAGCCGATGCAGGGTGTAAACAAAGTGGCAATATTTTAGCCATGCATGGTGTAAACAAAGTGGCGATATTTCAGCCGATACAGGTGTAAATAAAGGTGGCGATATTTCAGCCGGTGCAGGTGTAAATAAAGGTGGCGATATTTCAGCCATGCAGATGGAGGTAGAGCTTAACCTCGGAAGGCAGAATGATAGCCGTATGCAATGCAAGAATGCAGATGGAGATAATGCTTAGTCACGGAAGGCAGAATGGTAGCCTTATGCAATGCATAGAATACAGATGGAGACAGTGCTTAGTCTCGGAAGGCAAAATGGTAGCCTTAGGCAATACAGGAATGCAGATGGAGACAGTGCTTAGTCTCGGAAGGTAGAATGGTAGCTTTATGCAATGCAGGAATGCGGATGGAGATAGTGCTTAGTCTCGAAAGCTGGAACTGTAGCCTTGTGCCATGGAAGAATGAAGATGGATACTAAGCTTAGTCTTGGAAGGCAGAATGGTAGCCTTATGCAAGAGATAAAAGGTGACTAGTAATAAAATTTTCTTAGCTGATTGTGATATTGTGGCTGCTAGGGATATTTTATGCGAATAGCAATTGTGAATAGGTATGGTGGTTCTGAGAGTTGTATTCTTGAACAGTATGAGTGTATAATATATTCTATGATTTAGTGACTTGGGTGCCTGCATCCAAAGAACAATCGTGAGTTTTGTAAGGGGAATGGTTAATCCGTTTCCCCGCTGCCTTTGCTTGACCTGCTTGGCTCTGTTTTTGGTGATACTGTATGTATCATTGGGGGTAGCATTGCTAAATGGAGCAATTTTGGTAACAGACATGCATGAGTTTGTAAAAAATATGACATGAGTATATATTTAAGAAATAGTTTTTTTAGATGAGCTGACGACTGTGACGTGGTTCAGGACATTGCAACCTCTCTTACTTCGGAATTTTGAGGGTCCTCCTCAAAATTCTGCCCCAGTTTACTTGGTTGTTGCTTCTAACTGTTGCTTGCGATGATTGGCTGAAGTTACTTCGGAATTTTGAGGGTCCTCCTCAAAATTCTGCCCTAGTTTCCAATTGCGGGGGGAAATGAAAATTTTATTGAATTATGACCGAACCCATAAGGCTGCGTATGTATCCCCTCTTAAATGGGAATCAGGTCAGACGTAGTTCAAATTACATCATATAGGAAAGCATAAGATTATACATAGTAGCTCTTGACTGCATCTGAGTTGATTAGTTTTAGCCAAATTTTTCCATCCATTTCTGCAAGGGCTCCTCCTGTCAGAACCCGATGAACCATTTATGGACCCTGCCAAATGGGAGAGAATTTTCCTTCAGCTTTATCTTGATGCGGGAAAATTTTCTTTAACACCAGCTGCCCCAGTTTGAAAAATCTTGATTTGACTCTCTTGTTGAAGGCTCTGGACATTCTTTTCTGATAAAGCTAACCATGGCAAACTACATTCATTCTCTTCCCATCTATAAGAGCCAGCTGCTCGTAGCAGCTTCTTACCCATTGTGCGTCGTCAAGCTTAGCTTCCTGTATGATACTTAAGGAAGGAATTTCTACTTCGGCGGGAATGACTGCCTCTGTTCCATAAACCAACATATAGGGAGTTGCCCCAGTTGACGTGCGGACTATGGTGCTATACTATAATAGAGAGAATGATAGCTTTTCGTGCCATTGATTATGCTTCTCTATCATTTTCCTCAATATCTTCTTGATGTTTTATTGGCGGCTTCTACGGCTCCATTCATCTGGGGCCTGTATGGTGTGGAATCTTGTGTTTGATCTTGAAGGTTTCACACATAGCTTTCATTAAGTCACTGTTGAGGTTGGAGCCATTATCAGTAATGATTGATTCTGGGATCCCGAACCAACAAATAATACGGTCGCAGACAAAGGCAGCCACGACTTTCTTAGTCACTGCTTTGTACGATGTTGCTTCGACCCATTTGGTAAAATAATCAATTGCAACTAGGATGAATATGTGCCCGTTAGAAGTGGCAGGTTCGATTGGTCCGATAACATCCATTCCCCAAGCGGCAAACGGCCATGGTGAGCTAGCTGCATTAAGCTCATTTAGAGGTACCTTTATTATGTCTGCATGTACCTGACAATGGTCGCATTTTCGAACGTACTGGATGTAGTCCGTTTCCATGGTCATCCAAAAGTAACCAACACGGAGTATCTTCTTGGCTAAGACAAAGCCATTCATATGCGGACCACAGGTCCCGGCATGAATTTCCTCTAGCAGTTTGGATGTTTCCTTTGCATCGACACACCTTAGTAATCCCAAATCAGGAGTCCTCCTATATAGGATCCCTCTGATGTGAAAGAAATTGTTGGACAACCTTCGAAGTGCATGCTTCTGAGTGGTGTTTGCAAGTTCTGGGTATTCTCTTTTTGCCAAATATTCCTTGATATTGTTAAACCAAGGTTTTCCATCTGCTTCCTCTTCGATATGAGCACAGTAAGATGGCTGATTATGGATTTTCACCTGAATAGGATTAATGAAGTTCGTATCTGTATGCTGTATCATGGACGATAAGGTAGCCAATACACCGGCAAACTCATTAAGTATTCTGGGAACATGCTAGAACTCTGTCTTTGTAAAGCTCTTTCTCAACTCCTGCACATGGTGCAGACAAAGAAGTATTTTGGAATTCTTGGTCACCCATTCTCCTCGTACCTGATGTACGAGTAGGTCTGAGTCCCCAATTACTAGCAACTCTTGGATGTTGAAGTCAATGGATATCTTGAGCCCTACGATGCAAGCTTCGTATTTGGCCATATTATTGCTGCACGGGAACCTGAGTTTGGCAGACACCGGATAATGCTGACCGATTTCTAATACTAAGACTACCCCTATGCCAACTTGCTGCTCCATCAAAAAATATTCTCCAACCGTTATAGGACTCTGCAATATCTTATCCTATGAATGATACCTTTTTATCTGGGAAATACATTTTCAGGGGTTCGCATTCTTCGTCCACAGGGTTTTCAGCAAGGTGATCCACTAGTTCTTCTCCTTTGATTGCTTTCTATGTTACGTAGACGATGTCGAACTCACTCAACAGGATTTGCCACTTGGCTAGCTTGCCAGCTGGCATGGTCTTCTGAAAGATGTACTTCAAAGGATCCATCCTTGATATGAGATATGTATTATAGGCACAAAAGTAGTGCCTCAGCTTTTGGGCCACCCAAGTGAGAGCATAACAGGTGTGTTCTAACAGAGAATATCGGACCTCGTTTGGAGTGAAATTTTTACTGAGATAATAAATGGCTTGTTCCTTCTTTCCCGTTTCATCATGCTGCCCCAGGATGAAATCGAAGGGACCATCCAACACTGCGATGTAGAGTAGCAGAGGTCTCCCTGGTTCAGACGGGACCAAGACTGGTGGTGTTGACAAGTATTCCTTGATTATGTCAAAAGCTTTTTGGCATTCATCGATCTTGAAGATTGGCTCAGAGATAACTGTAGATTGTGCTATGAACCGGCTGATGTAGTTGAGTCTCCCGAAGAAACTCATTATGTTCCTCTTGTTCCTTGGCGGTGGCAATTCTTGAATGGCTTTGATCTTCGATGGATCCAGTTCTATTCCCCAGAAACTCACAATAAACCCAAGCAATTTTCCAGCTGGAACCCCGAATACACATTTTGCGGGATTCAGTTTCAGGTTGTATCTTCTCATTATGTTGAAAAACATCCTCTAATCTTCCATGTGACCAGTGTCTTTCTTGGACTTGATGATGACATCATCCACATATACTTCGATCTCCTTATGTATAATATCATGGAAAATGGTAGCCATAGCACTCATATAGGTAGCCCCTGCATTCTTTAACTGAAACAGTATGATCTTGTAGCAGTACATTCCCCATGGCGTAATGAAAGTCGTTTTCTCAGCATCTTCTTCATCCATCTAGATCTGATGATACCCCGTGAAACAATCTACAAATGATTGAAAATCACGCTTGTCGTAATTGTCAATCAGGATGTGTATGTTCAGCAAGGGGAAGTTGTCCTTCGGACTGGCCTGGTTGTCATCCCGGTAGTCGACGCAAACTTTAACATTCCCGTCTTTCTTTGATACTGGCACAATATTGGCTAACCATGTTGGATATTCCATTACCCTGAGAACCTTTGCTTTGACCTGCTTAGTGACTTCTTTCTTGATTTTAAAACTCATATCTGGTTTGAACTTTCTGAGCTTCTATTTTACTGGCGGACAGTTTGGATCCGTTGGCAATTTGTGAGCCACAATAGATGTACCCAGACCAGTCACGACGACTAGGCGAATATGTCCTCATATTCTCTTAAAAACTCTGTGTATTCTTCCTTTTCTGATGGTGACAAATGAATGCTGATTTGTGTTTCTTTAATATTTTCTACATCTCCCAGGTTAATAATCTTAGTCTTGTCCAGGTTGGACTTAGGTTTGTTCTCAAAATTCTCAACTTCTTTAGCAAACTCTTCCGGTATATCATCTTCCTATGAATGTATGTCTGTTTGTTGTGTTGTCTTTTTGCATGTCATAGTCATTGGTTCATCAAGATAAGTAATAGTAATGCCCGAGGCTAGCCGAGCTCTAGTATTTCTGATAGTCCAGTTATTGAGGCATGCTCCTCTGCTTATAGCCTATATGGAAGGACCTTCCTCCCCCTCCTCCTCGAAAATGACACAACAATCCATATCATCGTCTTCCAGGAACATATTCCTCTCTGCTGCCAGTGCTTCCTCTTCTTCTGATCCGTAGATAACCTTGGTCAGTTGAAAAGTCTACTCCAAATGTTGTATTGGCTGCTCCAAAGGATAGTAAGGACCGCACCATGTTGGCGACCAGTGGCTGAATTCCTCCCAAGTATACTCATATCCCAATCCGAAGGTGGTGCCATATTTCTTGCGCTTGATGGGCTTAGCGATTCCTTGGAGGTTCTTGACAAGTCCCTTGCCAGGTTCTTACCCGCTCCAGTTCAATATGCTTTTAATTTTATTATCCCTCTATTTTTCTTTATTAACAATGTTGACTCGCTCGATGTGGTGGCAAGTTTCCCTGCCTATCCCTCTTCTACCTCCAATTGCTGGAATGGTCTGGTGACTATATATAGGAGTGCTACCGTCGCTGTGAATGATCACCTCTTGGTGATTCCATTCAAACTTCACTGCCTAATATAGTATTGACGCTACAGCCCTAGCGGTATGAATATGTGGTCGTCCCAACACCAGATTTTAAGATGACGGCACGTCTATCACTTGAAAATCAACATCAGACCAAGTAGGGCCCATTTTTAAACACAAGATAATTTCCCTAATAGTATACCTTTTGGATCCGTCGAAGGCTTTGATGTTGATGGTCCCATCCTTGATCTCATGCAGCCGATTTCCTAATGTTCTGAGTGTTACCATGTTGAGGCTGGATCCTCTGTCAATCAGGTTTCTAGTGATAAAATAATCTTCGCACTGTACGGTGATGTGCAATGCCTTTTTGTGACTTAACCCTACGGCGGTAGCTCATTTTCGTGAAAAGTGATCTTGTGACTTTCCAATACCTATCCTACCATGTTTGCAATCTCTCCGCCGGTGATGTTACTTGGTACATATGCCTCACTCAGCACTCTTAGCAAGGTATTCTTGTATGCCTCAGAACTTTGTAGCAAAGCAAGGATAGAAATCTGTACTGGTGTTTTGTTCAACTGATCAATGACTAAGTATTCTTTGGTTTGTATCATTCTCTAGAGATTGTAGGGCCCAGTTTCAGTGATGGTTGGCCGACTAGAGGCCTGCTTGCTTGACTAGGCCAAATGCTCCGAGGTATAAATCCTGTCGGTTCTTGTCATACCCTGTGCTGCAACGACTTCCCCAACTTCACCTTCCCCTTTCTTCTGGCCTCGGCTGTGTAGTCCAAAGGTATGGCCTTGGTGTGGAATGGTGTTACTGCTGATATTGCCACTAGGATTGGCGCGACTATCTCTACTCTGAACGGAGCAGGCCCCTTAGGCAGTAAAACTGCAACTTCAAAGGGTGTAGGTGTGTTTGCTGGTGACATAAACTCAACCTCAATCGGTGCTGGCATCTTTACAGAGGATGGTGCTTCAAACTCGAGTGGCATGGACATATTTACCTCGTCGTCCCCAGAATGCTGAATCTGGACCACAATCAGCTTAAGAGTGACTACTGGCTTCTTTGGATCATCGCCTTCTGTGATTAAACCGATTAATCCCTTGGGATCTCAGTCTTCCTCTATCTCGATCATGTGAACACCTCCCCCTTGTGGTCTGGTATAGGGGTATTACGGACATTTAGAGTAGGCTCATTTGCTACAATGATCTTGTTATCAATTAAAGTTTGAGTCTTATCCTTCAGGGAGTGGCATTCATCAATGGTATGTCCTTTCATGCTGGAATGGTATGCACATAATTTATTTGGATTGACCCACTGAGAAGGGTTTTCAGGGGTTATGGCAGGGATAGGGGTGAAATAACTAGCAGCTTTCAGTCTTTCGTACATCTGGTCAATTGGTTCAGCAATGGCGGTATACTATTTAGGAGGTCTACGGTCGGAATTAGGTCGAGGTCGAGGTCGAGGGAAGTTTTGATATGGGGGAGGTGATTGATAGTGGGATGGTTGGGTGTTGTAGGCTTGGTCAACATATGCTCGTTGGGAGTATTTGGGTGAAGTGGGCTGATATGCGGGAGGTGGAGATGACTGATATGTGGGTGGTGGAGTATGGTAAGAAGGTTAGGGTGTTTTGTAATTTGGGGTAGGCTGATATGTGACTGGAGGTACTGGGTATATATGGTATTTGATAGGGGATTTGGTCCTCTATGCAACCATTACAGCACCTACGACCTTTTCTTGGATGTACCACCAGACTGTAAAGCCTTATTAGTAGCTTGCAAGGCTTTAAAATTTGTAATCATACCACTCTTGATGCCTTCCTCGATCCTTTCTTCTAGCTTGATGATGTCAGAAAACTTGTGATTCTCGATCACCATCAGCCTCTCATAATATTGTGCGTCTAGGGCCTGAACGAAGAATTTGTTCATTTGCTCTTCTTCCAAAGCAGGCCTAACCTTAGCAGCTTCTGACCTCCATCGAGTAGCATACACACGGAAGGTCTCTATGTGTTTCTTCCTTAAGTTTTGAATATAGAACAATTCTGGAGCATTCTCCATGTTGAACCGGAATCTATCTATAAAATAGGACGTCATGCTTACCCACCTTGACCACTTCTTCGGATCTTGGCTGATGTACCAAGATAAGGCATCTCCCTTCAAGCTCCTCATGAAAAGCTTCATGCAGATTTTCTTGTCTTTTCCTACTCCAACAAATTCGTCACAGTATGTTCTCAAATGGACCCTTGGATCCCCTGTACCATCTAACATTTCAAACTTAGGAGGTTTATACCCCCCGGGGAGTTCGACATCGGGCTATATGCAAAGATCTTCATAGTTTAGCCCCACCATTCCCTTACTATCTTCAACGCCTTGAATTTTGCTAGTCAACGTTTTAAGTTCTTCGGCCAGATTTTTTATGAGCAAGTCTTTATCATTGGACTCGAATGTGCTTGAGATGAGCTAGATGGAGTATGGCACGGTATCCACGTAGATAGGGGTATTGTGTTGGGTGTGGCAGTGATCATTTTAGAGTTCTGGAGTTCTGGGATGAGCAGTAGGGTATTATTTGAGGTATGGCAGGTATTGTAGTGGTGGTGAAGAGCAGGATGGTTTTGTTGCTTTGGGATGTTTTGCGGAGGTACATGATTCTGAGTATTTGGGAAAGTAACCTCTGGAGTGGTGAGGGGAAATGATAGACTTGCCAAGATAAGACATATCCCTTCAAGCTCCTCATGAAAAGCTTCATGCAGATTTTCTTGTCTTTTCCTACTCCAACAAATTTGTCACAGTATGTTCTCAAATGGACCCTTGGATCCCCTGTACTATCGAACATTTTGAACTTAAGAGGTTTGTACCCCTCGAGGAGTTCGACATCGGGCTATATGCAAAGATCTTCATAGTTTAGCCCCTCAATTACCTTACTACCTTCAATCCATTGAATTCTGCTAGTCAACGTTTTAAGTTCTTCGGCCAGATTTCTGATGATCAAGCCTTTATCATTGGACTCGGGTGTGCTTGAGATGAGCTGGGTGGAGTGTGTCACGGTCTCCACGTAGATAGGGGTATTGTGTTGGGTGTGGCAGTGGTCATTTGTAGAGTTCTGGAGTTCTGGGATGAGCAGTAGGGTGTTATTTGAGGTATGGCAGGTATTGCAGTGGTGGTGACGAGCAGGATGGTTTTGTTGCTTTGGGATGTTTTGCGGAGGTACAAGATTCTGAGTATTTGGGAAAGTAACCTCTGGAGTGGTGAGGGGAAATGATAGACTTGCCAAATTCCGGACTTGATCAAGTTCTTCCTGAAACTTCAACAGCTTTCGTTCTAGTTAGGATGCCTTTTCCATGTGGACCAGAGTGCCATTAGTGACCTCTACCCGTTTAGCTGAGTTGTTCGAATCTTCCATTTTTCGTTTATTTTTTTGTCTGAAAGGATTGAAAGTAGGAGTAGGTGGAGGGCTCCTGGATCTCATAAAATATGATGATGTGGCCAGAGTCACGAACTATCCTTTGGGGAGGGGAATAAAGAAAAGTAAAATCAAAAGGTAACAAGTTAGTGTAGATCGTTAGGAAAAACGTTGCAACATTTAAAACACATAGTGATCAAATATAAAGGGCATCCTAATTTTGGGAACCTCGTTGTGCCCGAGGTAGGCCTAATGAGAAATTGATTTGGAGAACTTACAATGCTAAATGCCTCATTTCATTGATAAATGGTTGACGAATCCCAAAACAACACTAAAAACAAGAAAAATAAAAATCACTAATGGCATTGGCCTTATTACATTCTATAAAGCGGAAATGGAACTTCCTACCTATTTGGTCCCAGAGGACCTTCCCCAGACTCGTCATTATTAGCTCCATCTAACAGCTTCCCTAGCTCGCGCAGTCCTAGCAGCAAGTAAGCTCTGGCCAGATGTCCACCTTCATTTCCTTCAGCAGTCCGACAATCTTCGTCCCTCTTCAGAAGCTTCTTTTCCAACTCTACTATACCTCGCTCTAAAAAGACCAATAGCTTGTTGGCGCTGACATCCATATCCTTCCACTCCTCAATTAGCTTTTGATTGGATTCCTATATCTCACGGTGCTCGCTTTCGGATTCTCTTTTGCAGATGGTTGTACTTGACCTGTGCTTCATCCTTTTCATCTATGACCCCGTGACCTCGAATAAACCTGGGTTAACCCAGACCATTGTGATTGTCCTTCAACTATCACGAATAATAGGGAGCACAACCTGCATGGTATCTGTCTGGTTCAATAATGTTCCTTCCCATTAAAATCTTGCAATGACACATATGCTGAGCCTGGAACCTTTAAGGGCTATCGTCATTCTGGAAGTCAGCCCGGAAGTGACTCATCTTATCGACCCTTGGAATAACCTACTTCCTGCCCGCTTGTCTCATAACCCGAAGAGGTACGTATGGGTACGTTCCTTTAAAGCCAATTAGTATTAGGAAAGGTACGTCCCTGGATCGGACGATGAACTCCTCGGTTCGGAACCACTCGAACATCCATTATACTTGGTCCTCAGTCAAATTTTCGAAGAGTTCGACACATTCTTTAGCATTCTCTGGTTGGGCGAACATGTCGGGCATGTAGATCATTCGCTTTAGGTGATGAAAAGCGATATGATTGTCCCAGTCCCTTCGATGGATTTCCTATCGGTATTAACCCTTCTGAAGATGTTCCATGAGCCAGAGTTCAAGTAGAAGATTACAACCCTCGAAGTGCTTGGCTCACTGTTGACACCTTTCTAGGGTTTGGTATATTTTTGTGATGATCATTGGTACGAGACTGAATGGTTGTCTGTCAGTTTCTTCCATTAGATTTTTGGTTACCATAGCTAGCCTGGTATGGATCCTTGCTTTCTTCATTGGAAATACTATCATCCCCAAGAAACAAAACATGAAGACAAATACCATTCCATGAATATGCCCCAATGATGTAATGGTGAACTCATCAGGATAAGTACGGTAAGATTTGTTGTGACCGTACCTCTCATACAAGTAGTCAAAGGGAATATATGACTCTTTCAAACATGTCAAGTATGGATTCTTCTTTAGACCTATCATTTTGAGAAAACCTCTACCTTTACGATTTTCCGGCATTAATATACCCGGAGTTTCCCACTGTATACCAACTAGTCCTCCTATTTCCTCGAGCAGGGGTGTCATCTCAATGTCTCCGAAGCGGATCACAGACCTATCACGATCCCAGAATAGAGTAGCAGCTTCTATGATTTTGTTGTTGGGTTGAATTTCCAAGAGAGAGGGTAGGTTCCCCAAATATTTTCGGATGAGAGTCTGATCACTAGAGTGAAAATTCTTCCACCAGCTTAGTAGTTTGGGGTGGATATTGGTGACCATACCGTATCTGGGGACTTTGTGCCTCATGTTTATGCAAGACAAAGGTTTAGGCCTTTACCCCACCAGAATCGACTACTAAATATCAATAATTGGCATAGAAACATGTAGTTCTCCAAATAAATGCACAAAATGTGGTAGTGTTCATTTGGGTTTTGGGGAAACCCAGTGGACCTTGGACAAGGCTATCTTAAAGAGTCATTATGCGGACAACATAACTGACTCAGCTAGGTTTGACCATGATGCATGCATAATTAAATAGAGTAAGGTTTCTAAGGGGTATTAGACTGGTACCATTAAGCGGATAACTTAAGAGGGAAAGGCGCGGAACCGTCGACTACACCGTTGATCGACTGGTGTTATCGCAAAAATGCCTTTGCCGAATTTAGGGGGTGATAATATCAGAAGAGCGCAACCACTCATTATAAGGGTTGCTATGGTATTTTATTTGGCACGAGTAGAATATGATGTTGAAAACATACTTATGCAATAATTAAAACAACTTGTCACGTATTTGCACGTTCATAAAAATAATAATTACAATAATTTAAAATAGTAATACAATAAAAGAAAGTAAAAGAAATAAGGGAAAGAAACAAAAAGACAAGTTAGTTTCATAGTAGAAGTGGGAATTAATTGCTTAAAGAGATTAAACAAGTAAAGGCGTATAAGAAATGTAAAATCACAGTAATAGCTTGAAATTGTAAAAGCCTAGAAGAAATCCCCAGCAGAGTCACCTTGCTGTCGCGCCCCCTTTTTCTCATGAAATCGGGTTTATGACATTTGGGAAGACAACTCGTTCCCTTTTGGGAATTGGGTTTAATGGAATTGAAGAGTCACCACCTAATGATTTAAGTACATTAGGACACTAAAATGGTTTAAGTTGGATAATCAGAGATAGGATAAAGGCTTGAAATTATTCCAATGGGAAGGTGTTAGGCACCCCTCAGAATCCACTATTGTGGTTCCTGGCCAAGCAATTGTTGTGACTTAAGGTACAAATAACACATAGGCAAGTAGGACATCAAATAAGAGGGATTTTTCACATAAAGGTTAGAAATAAACAAACTCGGAAAGAATTAAAGGGAGTTGATTTTCTTCGAAGAAACATTTTAAAAGATTAAAAAGAAACAAAGAACAAAGGAAAGGGGGTCCTACATTTATTAATAATATAGATAACCCCACACAACATCCGGTAATCACTCCTCAGTAAACGGCTACGTGTGATGTTATCGCGTGGTCATCATATCCATATCTACCGTTTCCCACCCTGTTAAGGTATTAAAGGACGGAATGGTCTCGTTTACTTATTGCATGCTATTACCCGCCCCAATCCTATCAGTATCTGAGGTGCTTGGGATTACTAGTCCTAAATGGAGGAGATGTTGGGCTTATTTGTGGTTTCAAATGGTAAAAATAGTAAGACGACAAACAAAACATATATAGCATGTTTGGGGAAGCATATAAACAAATAAAAAGGCTCAGGCAGACCTCCATTAAACCAAAGAAAGCACATAGTTTATCATGTCTTGCACGTACTTTTTAAGGCCTAATTAAAACTTAAAGATTTGAGGCGGACTGATTTATTACATAGTTCAAATAAGAAGCCTAAATCAGGACTGCCTGCTGGTTGTAGCTAATAACACTTGATTTAGTTTATAAATTTATCATATGGATTGCCTAATTGTTAGACAAAAACCTATAGGCATGAATTCTACTGATTTCAGAAGTAAATTGATTACAAAATGATTTAAGAAAAGTTGCCAGTTAAAAGCGAGTTTCAGAAGAGCACAAGTTCTGCCATTGGTAATACATTATTACTACTAGTTTTAGACTTATAAAAGAGTGAGGTGATTCAGATTCGATTAAAGCTCCTATAGGCATGTTTTCTATGAGTTTATCAACTTTAGAACACATGTATAAACGTAGTAAAAATGCAGAAAACCCTACAGGCATGGCATCTTAATGCTGGATTTTATATGAACATGACATCTGATTACATTTCGTTATTAAGACCTATAAACAAGTTTGCCAAGTGAGAAATGGATATGCAACAATCAGAAAGGACCTATAGGCATATTTTCTACGTGCATGCGCATCCTATAGACATGGTATCTCTATATGAGAATGCATATATCCTGTAGACATGGTAGCTATATAAAAGAATGTAGAGATACAGAAATTCGTATAGACGTGGTATCTATATGAGAATGCTGAAATTAGAAATACTATAGACATGGTATCTACACTAGAAATTCCTATAGGCAGGTTATCTATATATGAGAGTGAAGAAATAAAAAATCCCTATAGACAGGTTATCTATATATGAGAGTACAGAAATAAAAAATCCTATAAACATGGTATCTATATGAGAATGCTAAAATTAGAAATCCTATAGGCAGGTTATCTACATGAAAAAATGCAGCAATTCCTATAGACATGATATCTAACCCTTCTGCATACATGGTTACCACTCTCTTTTCACTGTCCATCCCCGAGAGTTTTTTTATAAAGTTATTACAGCCCAAAAGAAAATAAAGTAAAGAAAAATACATCAAAAATTAAAGTACAACCAAAAAGAGCCTGATTCAGACTTCCTGTCTAAAGTATGATGTAAACCAACTCCCAAGATCATATTTCAAAGCCTTTCTCCCATTTGGTGGTGTGTCAACGTTCCCTAAGAGTCTCATATGAATTCCGAACAGTACTTAACCCCAAATAAATTACCGGATTAAGACATAGTGCAGTATGGAAAGGCAAGCCCTCAAGTGTGCATGTTCAAAGAGAACTCATGGTCCTAAGGCAAGGCTCACAGGATGGGGGCAGAACTTAGAGACTAAGAGAGAAAGTGCAACTGCAGAAGTATAATTCTGAAAGGGGAAAAGGAAGAGGGAAGAAATTCACATTAATACACATAGGGGATAAGGAACGAGGGGAATTTTCAAGAGCAAAAGAAAAGCAGGCTGATGGGCACATCCAGCAATAGGATTTGCTGGCACACCCTCCAGCCTATTTATATAGAGGTTAAGTCACCATTGGTTCAAACTCAATTCATGGGCAACAACTCATATTGCCATGCCTTAAGTCATAATTCATAAACACATAAGGGTAATAGGGTAGGGGAGCAAGGATTCATAACAGAAACATGTAGAAAGATATGAGCATACTTAATTCAAATGTTGAACTCTATAGAAACAGTACAGTAGACATGGATACAAAAGCTGTAAATAAACACATTGTGATGATGCTGAAGCTTATATTAGGACTTACCAGTTTTGAAGAAACAAATAGAGAAAATGCAGTAGTCTTGTAAAGGCAACAGTGCTGAAAAGAAAGAGAGTGCTATTATGTGTAAGTAAGAGTTCAGAAGAGATTATGAATTGTGAAGTGAAGGATTGTTAATCGTATGTTTGTGAAAAAGAAGAGTAGTGTATTTATAGTGTAAAAATCATGAGGAAATAAGGTAAGAAAATATTTGAACAACTAATTGTCAATCAATTACACAAGAATCCCTTTAATTAAGGGATTTAGATTCAAACGGGTGAAAAATAATTAAGGAAAGAAATTGAATAAACACTTTGTGCATAACATGAAATTAACGGCACATACCTAAAAAGGTTATTTAATGATAGGGTTTTTAAGTACACGGTTTGTACAAATAAGGTAAGGCAATCATTAACATCCATTACATCATAGGGTCTGAGATTTGTAAGAATAAACCGAGTCAAAAAATGGGAAAGGTTTTTAGCTTAAGGGAAAACGGAAACCAATGGAAAGGGAATTAATTATACCTACATAGAAGGGATTCTGAATTAACAACAAGTTTGAAAACCACATTAAAGGGATGTTCATCATATATAAGGAGCATACGAACATGTTAAGCATGAAAAAAAAATTGTTATTCATCAGTAGAAAATACAGTGTACAAGAGTTTAGTAAAAATCCAGAATCATATGCAAACACGGATATCCAAACTCGAAGTTGGTCTGAAAGATTTAGGGGCTCTAAAAATAAAAACCCTAGTTCAGGCAAATCACAAAGCAAGGATGAGAGGGCAAGCAATTGAATTGAAACATGTTTAGGGGTTTCAAAAAAGAATTGAAACTTCTAACAAGCTTCTTTCAGCAACAGAACTCAAGAGGATCATGATAGAAAAGTAACATGCAAACATAGCAGAAGGGTTCAAAGAGAACAGAGTGGAAGAAACTAATTCAAAGAGTAATGAGAAAAGATTGTTAAGAACAGTAGAAAAAGCATGATAAGACTTTTTAGAAGAAACAACTCAGTAAAAGGAACTAAATATGGAAACTTTAAATCTTAGTAATGAAAAATTACAGCAGGAAAACACAAGAACACCGGAAAAAGTGTAGTTGAAAAGCATGTAGAAAAATACAATAAAAGAAGCATATAAGAACATGGTAGAAGAAAAATATAGTAGAAAAGCATACGAGACTATAGTATAGGAAAACACGGTAAGAGAAGTATAAAAGAGCATGATACAAGAAAACAGTAGAGGCAAATACACACGAAAGGCAAAGGAAATCATAAAAACACTTTAAACACTTTCAGAAAAACCCTAGATCGAAAAAATAAGATTTTGAAAGTAGTTTTTGAAAGAAGAGTCAGGAGAATCGTTTGAAAACTTCAAGGAAAGCACATATACACAACGGATCTAAGATTATCGGAGAAAACCTCGAAGGTTTAGGGTTTTAGAAGTTCCCTAGAAATGAGAAAGGCTTTGAAAAAGTCCCCGATCGGAGTCGAAGAGGTTAGAATCAGGCTCGAACAATCATGGTACGCCGGAGCAACGACGGAGATGGCCGTGGAACTTTGAGTCAATAGAGTTCTGGGCATATAACCTTAAGGTCAGGGCTTGAATCTTCAGAGATCATGTGTGTGGCAACAAGAGGAGGTGGGTATAGGGCTCTCACAGCCTTAGAAGCCATAGCTTCCAGTTGTTTTCAGGGCGGAGATGGTAGGAGGCAGCTAGGGTTCGGAGAAGGTTCGAGGGACTTGAGGGAATCAAAGGCGGAGTCTAGGTGAGAATGATTTAGGGTTGGGGGCTTAGTAAATTAAAAAAAGGAAAGAATGAAGTGTGGTCGTTAATCATTTTGATCAACGGCAATGATTAAACGGGGCGTCGGGCGGGTTGTATTTAATTGGTTCAGGGGTGGGTAATTTAAGAATTGGGCCAGGAAATTTGGAATTGAAATTGGGTTCAATTAGGGGGGGACTGATTTAGGCTAAGACTGAAATAAGTAGAGCTAGTGTGTAAATAGCCACTTTTCCCCTTTTTATTTTATAAAAAATAGTAATATAATTTTTGGAAATAAATTAAAAGTAATAAATAAATTACTAATATGTAAATATTAAATTAAAAATACAGGAATTAATTTTGTAATTATAAACGCAATTAATTCTTAAAATATGCTAATATTGCAATTATATGCAATTTAGCTTTAAAATACTAAAAATATTTGTAAAAAATGTGCAAAACTTACCTTGGATATATTTTGCTATAAACATGAAAATGCAATAAATGAATCACAAAAAAAAGATAATTTGGGGAATAATTATTAATTTGTTATTGATAAAATAGAGCAATAAATTGATTTAAAAATTAGAAAAAATAATAAAACATATAGAAATACTTATATATGCATACATATGTTATTTTGAAAGTATTTTGTATTTCAAATATACAGGGAAGAATTGGGTAACAACAGCAACGACCACTGCACCAACTTCCACTATCCTGATACGATCCTTTTGGTGAGATCCCCGAGAATCATTGCCATGGCAGGGTCGGTTATCGATCCATCATTGCTCTATCTCTTGGGTGTTTGCTCGTTGGGGGGAGCTGTTTCCGGTGCTGCCGTGGTGGGAGTCTTCGAATGGCTTTGTAACTGAGCAATGGCCGACAGTTGTGCCTACAACATTTCAAAAATGACATGAAGACTAACTTCTTGCGCTTCCCAAGTCGGGGTTTTCTGGGCTTCTAGTTGGTCAGCATGTTGTATGCTTTGGTCGGTGTGTGAAGTTTCGTCGACCGATTGTACGTCCTGTGAATCCGCGGCCGCTAGGATCAATTTGGGTGCGTTATCGGGATTCTCTGGTTGCGTTCCGGCAGCCAAAATAGCCATGAAGCTTTCCACATGGATTTCAAGGTTGTGATTCTCAACTCTGTTTACTAAGCCAGACATTTCGATCTGAAATCAAGAGATCTTGGACAAGAAAAAGTGTGAAAGATAACTTGCATTTGTGCAATGAAACCGGCAAGAAAATAATTACTATTTTTTAATCCCACGATGGGTGCCAAACTATTTACCGTGAAAATGGTAACGATAATTAAATTTGTAAATGAGATTTTAAAAATACGTGATATATTTTTATGATAGTTGTTAGAGTAGATGGTGGTAAGAATATGAAGTCTAACGATAAAAGAGAAGCTAAGACGGGGTAGTAATCAAACTGAGGGGCTTGCTGCCCTGGCTTTGGACTGGTCGATGAAGGACCTCGAGCCCAATATCTGGGCTCGATCTCGAGCTATCGAGGGCAGTTGCGAAAGGGGAACAGTTAGAATATGATCAAGTAAGGCTAAAGTGGAACGGGTGAGGCATTTCAAACCTAAATAAGCTACGGACTTCCAAATTACATTTCGAATACGCTCCCAACCCCGAAATCACCCAGCGGAGCTAACAGAACCATCGAAGTTCCGTTCTGAGGTCGTCTTCATACGGTTCTGACTACGCACCATTTTTTAATCTCTCATTTAGGGACTAAGTGTCCCAAAACTCTCCGAAACTCAACACCGAATGTCCCGACAAACCAAAATAGCATAAATGAACTTAGGGGAAGCGATTAATATGGGATCGGAGCATTAATTCTTAAGACGACCGGCCGGGTTGTCACACTATGTCCATATCAGCTTGATTATCCTTCTGTTGACCTTCCTGAATGAGAGATCACATTATAGTGGAAGATTATGAACTTTGGGACATAGTCATTGATGGTCCCCTAGCAACCACTAAGAAGAATGCTGAAGGAATTGATGTGCCAAAAATAAGGGTTGATTGTACTACTAAGGACCTAAGGAAGTGGGAGAAAAATGCTATGGCTAAGAAGTGGATTGTATATGGTCTGGGACCAGACGAGTACAGTAGGATCCAAAGATGTACAATCGCTAAGGAAATATGGGAAACTATGCAAGTGGCTCATGAAGGAACACCTCAAGTGAAAAGATCAAGAGGAACACTTCTCAATATGATAATTTCACTGTGAAGAAAAGAGAAACTATCCAGGAGATGTATACTAGATTCACCACTTTGACAAATGAACTTGAATCTCTTGGAGGGATTATCCTTGAAGAAGACAAGGTTGAGAAAATCTGTGTAGAGTTCTGCTATCTTCTTTCCTGTTCCTAATTTTCAGTTACATATTTTCAGACCTAAGTTCTAGGACACTGTTGTCCAGTTCAAGAACCTGGTTTTTCAACTCAGCATTTTTGTTATCACTCTCATTTGCCCTAGACTCTAGACTTTTACATTTTGCTTTTAGAATCACACATCCCCTAGACAGAACTTCCTTCTCATTATTAATTATCTCAGACTCATCAATGAAGTCTGTTAATAACTCAGCCAGCCTTTCTTTAGACAAGAATTTAATCTTGTCTTTGAGATGAAGAATACTTAGCTCGTGTTCATCATCTGATTCTCCAATGGACATTAGTGCTTTCTCCTCCTCAGCTTAATCTTCTCAGTCTTCATCTGAAGTTTCTCCCCAAGCAGCAACCATAGCCTTGGTTGAACCTTTGTGTCTCTTTGGTTGAACCTGTTCCTTCTTCATGTTCTTTCGTTCAACTCTTTCTTTCTTCCACTCAATTTCCTATTGAGGGCAATTTTTGATCATGTGGTCAGTCTTACCACACTTGTAGCATCCCTCATTGGTCTGTTTCTCTGGAGCTCTTGATTTGTTTAAGTTTGTACATCTTGAAGAACCCTTTCCTCTCATCAAGTACTTCTTGAAATCCCTAGTGATCATAGCCACTTCATCATCTTCCAAATCTACACCTTCAGCAATTCTAAGAGCTAAGCTTCTCTACTTTTCTGGCGTTATCCATCTTCATGGTTTGTCTCCTTATTTCATAGTTAGTTAAATTTCCACTTAGTTCATCCAGTCTGAGGGTAGCAATGTTCTTGGATTCCTGAATGGCAGTGATCTTGCTTTCCCTTGTTAGAATCGCATGAAGCTAGGGCTACTCTAACAGATGTGGTACGAGGGAATCGATCTATACAACAAGGATCGAAGCTCGAATATTATCCACCAATTATGAAAGAAAGTGTAAAGATGGTCTGACTAAATCAAATTGAAGTTGAAGAAGAGAATCGGAAAAGAAAATCAAGCTTAATTGGATTGTGTGCTAGGTGGGTCACCTTCCTTCAAGGAGATGCTGAAATTTGTCTATGATGTCTGGCACTTTGTTGATGTACCACAGGTATATCTACACGATGGTGGATACTTTATCTTTCGATTTCTAGATGACGAGGACAGATTCAAAATTTTAAAGGATGGGCCATACACTTTCAACAATAGACCAGTGATACTGAAGCAATGAGCACCGAATTTTGACATCAGTAAGGAGACCAACCATAGTGTTCCTACATGGGTAACCCTACTTGGGCCGCCAATACAATATTGGGAAACTGAGAATCTAGGAAGAATTGCGAGCTATTTGTGTGAACCAATATGTACTGATAAGTTGATAGCATAGGGAGATAGGATTTCATATGCTAGAATTTTGGTGGATATGGATATATCACAGCCACTTCCTGAACATATATTTATTGAAGATGAAAAAGGTGGATGTAAGGAGCAGCGATTAGAATATGAATGGAAGCCCTCTTATTGCCAAGATTGCTTACAAATAGGACATAACTCTGGGAGTTGCAAGAAGGAGCAGGAGGACAAAGCATCCAGGCTACTAGAAGAAATTCATGCTGGGACCTGTGGTCCACATATGAACGGTTTTGTCTTAGTAAAGAAGATACTATGGGATGGTTACTTTTAGATGACTATGGAAATAGACTACATCCAGTATGTCCGAAAATGCCACCGCCGTCAGATACATGCCGACATGATAAAGGTACCTCCGAGCGAGCTCAAGACAAAAAGCTCACCATGGCCGTTCACCGCTTGGGGGATGGATGTCATTGGACCAATCAAGCCTGCCGCTTCTAACAGTGGCATGCAGAGTTTGAGCATTTGCGCTAGGGTGCTATAACCATTTCCGAGTATGCTATCCTTTATACTAAGTTGGCCAGACATGCACCGGCCTTGGTTGCTACAGTCCATGAGAGGGTTCGTAGTTTTATTGAGGGTCTTATACCATCCATCAGATCTAGCATGGCTCGAGAGTTGGAGATGGACATTCCTTATCAGCAGGTAGTGAGTGTTGCTAGGAGGATCAAGGGTATGCTCGCCAGGGAGCGAGTGGAGAGGGAGGCCAATAGGTCTCGAGAGTTGGGCCACTACTCTGGTTCCAGTACCCCAGCAGCAGGTTGTTATGGTAGGGGTTATGTGGGTTGCCCCATTCATTCAGCTCTTCTAGTAGCCAACAGTGCTCCAACTTCGCCTATACCTCAGGAGCCTTACTATGCACCTTTAGTTTCCAGTGCGCCTCCTGCGCGGGGTGCTTCTAGAGGTCAGTCCGGCAGACCTGGCCCTAGTCAGTCGCAGCTATCGCGCCCTCCCAGAGATTATTTTGAGTGTGGAGACACCCGCCATGTGGTGAGGGATTGCCCTAGACTTGGGAGGAGTGCACCCCCACAGACTTCTCAACCACAGCGTGCCCAGCAGAGTTCTCAGGCCATGATACAGCTCCAGCTGCTACCCCATCTGCCCAGCCGGCTAGGGCCGGAGGTCGGGGAGATAGAGGCCACCCTCGAGAGAGGGGCCGAACTAGATATTAGGCTATTCCTGCTCGTAACGAAGCTATTGCCTCTGACTCCGTCATTACAGTTATTATACTGGTTTGTTACAGAGAGGCATCGATTCTATTCGATCCAGGCTCTATTTATTCTCATGTGTCTTCTTACTTTGCTCCGCATTTGGGTGTGCCTCGGAATTCTTTGAATGCCCCCATTTATGTTTCTACTCTTGTGGGGGATTCTCTTTTGGTGGACAACATTTATCAGTCATGTCTGGTTACTATTCATAGTTTTGAGACCAGAGCGGATTTATTGTTACTTGGCATGGTTGACTTTGATATTATCTTGGGCATGGACTGGTTGTCACCCCATTTTGCTATTCTTGATTGTCACGCCAAGGTCGTGACGATGGCTATGCCAGGTATTCCGTGTGTTGAGTAGAGTGGTACTTTAGATCACACTCCCAGTAGGGTTATCTCCTTTCTTGAAGCTCAGCATATGGTTGAGAAGGGGTGTGCCGCGTATTTAGCTTATGTGAGAGATGTTAGTGCTGATACCCTTTCTGTTGATTCAGTCCCAGTAGTACGAGATTATCTCGATGTGTTTCCAACTGATCTTCTAGGCATGCCGCCCGATAGAAACATTGATTTTGGCATTGATTTATTGCCAGGCACTCAGCCCATTTCCATTCCTCCAGATATCCTGAAGACTACTTTCAGGGCTCGGTATGGCCATTACGAGCTCCTTGTTATGTCATTTGGGCTGACCAATGCCCCAGCAGCTTTTATGCATTTGATGCATAGTGTGTTCAGGCCATATCTCTACTCGTTCATCATTTGTTTCATGGATGATATTCTTGTATATTCTCGGAGTCGGGAAGATCATGAGCAGCACCTCAGGACAGTGCTTCAGACCCTGAGAGAGAATAAGTTATATGCAAAGTTCTCAAAATGTGAGTTTTGGTTGAGTTCGGTGGCATTCTTAGGCCACGTGGTTTCGAGTGAGGGCATTCGGGTAGATCTGAGGAAGATAGAGGCCATGCAGAGTTGGTCCAGGCCATCCTCAGCTACAGAGATTCGCAGCTTCCTTGGTTTGGCGGGCTACTACCATCATTTTATGGAGGGATTTTCATCGATTGCAGCCCCTATGACTAGTTTGACCCAGAAAGGTGCCCCATATCGGTGGATAGAGGAGTGTGAGGCGAGCTTTTAGAAGCTCAAGATAGCTTTGACTACAGCCCCAATTTTGATGTTGCCTATCAGTTCGGGGTCTTATAATGTCTATTATGATGCCTCAAGAGCTAGCCTCGGAGCAGTGTTGATGCAGAATGGCAGGGTGATTGCCTATGCGTCCAGGCAGTTGAGGATACATGAGAAGAATTACCCTGTCCATAACCTTGAGCTAGCTGCTATTGTTCATGCCTTGAAGATCTGGCGTCATTATTTGTAAAGTGTGCCTGTGAGATCTATACTGACCATCGGAGCTTTCAACACTTATTCAAGCAAAAGGATATAAATATGCGTCAAAGGAGGTGGTTAGAGTTGCTGAAGGATTATGATATTACTATTCTGTATCACCCGGGCAAGGCCAATGTAGTGGCGGATGCCTTGAGTCGCCGGACAGAGCGTTTGGGGAGTTTGGCATATTTAGCAGCTTCAGAGAGGCCTATGGTGATGGATGTGCAGGCCTTAGCCAACCAGTTTGTGATATTGGATCTTTCGGAGCCTAGTCGGGTTCGAGCTTATGTGGTTTCCCGGTCTTCCTTGTTTGATCGTATCAGGGAGCAGCAGTAAGAAGACCCTCATTTGCTTGTCCTTAAGGACAAGGTTCAGTGTGGAGATGCCAGAGATGTGACCATCGGAGATGACGGGGTATTGAGGATGCAGGGCTGGATTTGTGTGCCCAATGTTGATGAGATTGGAGAGTTGATTTTAGCAGAGGCCCATAGTTCGCAGTATTCCATACATCCGGGTGCCGCGAAGATGTATTAGGACTTGAGGAAACACTATTAGTGGAGGCGGATTAAGAAATATATAGTTGGTTTTGTGTCTAGATGCCTCAACTGCCAGAAAGTGAAGTATGAGCACCAGCGACTAGGTGGGTTGCTTCAGCAGATAGAGATTCCGAAGTGGAAATGGGAGTGCATCACCATAGACTTTGTATCTGGACTCCTACGGACCTTGAAGAAGTTTTATGCCATTTGGGTTTTTGTGGACCGGCTAACCAAGTTCGCTCATTTCATTCCTGTATGCACCACTTATTCATCGGAGCGGTTGGCAGATATTTATATCTGAGAGATCGTCCGAGTGCATGGTATTCCAGTTTCTATTATTTTAGATAGAGGTACTCAGTTTACATCGTGGTTCTGGAGAGCCGTGTAGCAGGAGCTAGGTACTCGGGTGGAGTTGAGCACAGCATTTCACCCCCAGACGGGCGGACAGTCCGACCGCACCATTCAGATTCTTGAGGATATGCTCTATGTGTGTGTGATTGAGTTTGGAGGGTCTTGGGATCAGTTCTTGCCATTGGCAGAGTTTGCTTACAACAACAGTTATCAGTCCAGCATTCAGATGGCACCATATGAGGCTTCATATGGTAGGAGGTGTAGAACCCTTGTGGGTTGGTTTGAGCCGGGTGAGGTCAGGCTATTGGGCACAGAGTTGGTTCAGGATGCATTAGAGAAGGTTAAGATGATTCAGGATAGACTCCGTATAGCCCAGTCCAGACAGAAGAGCTACGCCGACAGGAAGGTTCGTGATGTTTCATATATGGTTGGTGAGCGGGTTCTGCTTCGGGTTTCGCCTATAAAAGGCGCTATGAGGTTTGGGAAGAAAGGGAAGTTGAGTATGAGGTTTATTGGTCCTTTTGAGATTTTGAGACAAGTTGGGGAGGTTGTTTATGAGCTTGCCTTACCTCCCAGTTTGGCTGGGGTTCATCCGGTATTTCATGTTTCGATGCTCCGGAGATATCACGGTAACCCGTCGCACGTGTTGGATTTCAGTTCAATCCAGTTGGACAAGGATCTATCCTATGTTGAGGAGCTAGTGGCTATATTGGACAGGCAGATCAGAAAGTTGAGGTCAAAGAACATTGCTTCAGTAAAGGTTCAGTGGCGGGGTCAGCCGGCAGAGGAGGCAACCTGGGAGATCGAGCAGGATATGCGCATCAGTTACCCTCATATTTTTACTACTTCAGGTATGTTCTCTATGCTCGTTCGAGGACGAATGAATGTTTAAGTGTAGGAGGATGTGACGATCCGACCAGTCTTCTTAAGAATTAACTCCCTGATCCCCTATTAGCCGCTTCCCCTAAGTTCATTTCCACTATTTGGTTTGGTGGGACGTTCGGTGTTGAGTTTCGGAGAGTTTTGGGAAACTAAGTCCATAAATGAGAGCTTAAGTGTTGAAAAGTGCTCCGTAGTCGGAACAGTGTGAAGACGACCTTGAAACAGAAATCTGATGGTTCTGTTAGCTCCGTTGGGTGATTTCGGGGTTGGGTGCGTGCTCGGAATATATTTTGGAAGTCCGTAGATCATTTAGGCTTTAAATGCCAAAATTTAAATTTTTGAAGTTTCCGGTCCGATAGTGAGTTTTTTATCAGAGGGTCGGATTGGAATTTCGGAAGTTGTAGTAGCTCTGTCTTGTCATTTGGGATGTGTGATAATAGGCTAAATCTAGGTAATTTGGCGATTGTGTATGCTCCCGCTTGATTATGTTCCAATGTCATAATATGGTTAATTGATTAAAAATGGGCTCTAATTGTGAATTGTACATATTGTAGGACGAGGAGCTTATGCGATGCCTTAAAGAGGTGATTGGAACTATTTTAGAGCAAGAACGACCCCTCAGAGTTGTGTATGAACGAAGACGAGTAAAAGAATCAAGGAAATAAGGGGCTGGGCTAGCACGCCCAGACGCGCGCTCGCGCTACTTTTAGCGTTTCTGTTACAGAAATTTAGCCAACGAGCGTGGCCAGATGCGCGCCTAGGTGCATGGCCATGCTAGTCCAAGTTCCGAAAAGACTTGTTCAGGGATATAATTGGAAATCTGGAGGAAATCCCACTTAACCTATATAAAGTCAAGCTCGCCCAAGGATTATTTATCAAGGTTTTCATAGTCTAGTGCAAGAAATATAGGGGCAAGAGGCAAGGAGGAGATTTGACCATCGAGTTCTTCTTTTCTTTCCTTTGTTTTTGCTATTTGTGATGAAATTGAACCTTATTGTGATGAACACTAGTATGAGTGGCTAAAACCCATTGTTCTAGGGTCATGGGTGAAACATGAATGTTGTTGTTTGAAGTTTAATTTGACAAAGTTGGTTTATCATATTGGGTTGTTTATTTAATTCTGCTTTTAATTATCTTGCTGAGTAGCTAACAGTGAAATACTATCTACGAACAGGGAATTTAGATTGCATATAGAATTAAATAGATCAAGTTCTTGAACCCGGGCATCAGGGAACGGATTAGCAATTGGTATAGACATATACCCAATTTCCTTGCTTGGTTGAAATACAGGAATTGTAAATGGATTCTTGTTAATCTTAATTCTATAGACATATAGGCATTGAGTTAACTTGAATAGGCGAGTAAGAACTCGACAGATTCTTACGATCAATATTAACCCAGTCAATCAACAATCCTAATAAATAAACTAGTCATTTTAAGCCAAGAACACAAGACGATTGTCAGTTAGCCCGTGACCTTGGAATATCCTCTCTTACTGTTGTTACTTGAAATTGCTGGTTGGTTGGTTAATTGTTCTAGTTAAATTATTGCTTGATAGTTTAGGTAGTAAATTAGTTATGTCTCTATTTTGTGAAAAACTTCTTGGACAGATAAGTTAATTGAGTTTGAATCAGTCAACAGTTAATCACAAGTCTTCGTGGGAACGATACTCTACTCACTACTTTATTACTTGACGTTCACGTGCACTTGCGTGAGCGTTTTTGGTCGCAACAAATTTTTGGTGCCATTATCGGGGACTTAGAAATTAGCTACTTGACTGATTTGAGCTTTAATTATTTATTTATTCAAGTTTTAATTTTTAGTTCACTTTGTTTGTGCTAATACAAGATCTTTTCTTGAATGCGAAGAAGAAGAAGAAGCGCAAACAATCTCATTCTTCTTGATCCCGAAATTGAACGAACACTTCATAGAGTGAGGAAGGAGGTGGATGCTAGCACAAAAATTTAAAGAGAGTTGGACATTGTAGTTCAACCACAACCAATTGAGATGGCAGGTAATGAGGAACGCGCGGTGATTGAATCCACAAGGCCTAGTCTGTCTAATATGACTCAGGCTATTGTGAAGCCTGATATCACTTGGCACTTTGAACTCAAACAATACATGGTGCAGTTGATCTAGTCCACAGGGCAATTTGTGGGTTTACCTCATGAAGACCCGCAGAGGAACATTCAAAATTTCCTGGAAATTATGGATACTTACAATTATCCGAACGTTTCCAAGAACTATGTCAGGCTGACACTTTTTCCCTTTTCACTAATCAAGGAAGCTAAGGAGTGGTTGAATAAGGAGCTAGCAAATTCAATCCTCACTTGGGATGATCTGGCACGGAAATTCTTAATCAAGTTTTTCCCCACTAAGAAAACAAAGATATTGAGGAGTCAAATTCTTGGTTTCGAATAACGAGCTAGTGAGACACTTCGTCAAGCATGTGAAAGGTACAAGAAAATGCTTAGAGTCTGTCCACATCATTGTCAGACGGACGAGGTATTGGGTCACACTTTTGTTGATAGGTTAGATGATGCATTAAAGATGAATCTTGATTCAGCTTGTGGGGTAGTTGCATGGCCAAACCATACAGTAAAATCCAGATCTTGCTGAATAACTTCAGGCTAATGATCATAATTGTCAAGGTGAGGGGGATTCACGAAAGGCAATTAAGAAAAAAGCAGTTGTATTAATTGAGCTCAACGACTTGTCAGCCATGAGGGCCGATATTGCAATGTTGTCCAATCAGATGACTAGGATGATAATGCAGCAACCACAACCAATTCAACATGTACACCAAATGGCTATTTGCTACGAATTATGTGGTGAAAATCATATGAGTGACATGTGCCCCACAAATCCAGAATCCATCTATTATGTGGGCCAACAGAACAGAGGTCCACTGAATCAGCATGCACAATACAGAAATTCTTACAAACCAAATTGGAGGAATCATCCCAACTTCTCATGGGGTGGAAATCAGAAGAATCAGAATCAGCATAGACCCCAAGGGGGTTTCAATCAGCCTCAAAAGCCACCCTAACAAATGGAAGAGAGTACCAATGATTTGCTAAAGAAGTTGTTGATTGACAATCAGCAACTCAGGACCGATTTCAGAAATCTTGAGAGGCAAATGGGGCAGTTAGCAACAAATCAAAACAATAGACCTGCAGGGGCTCTCCCAAGTGATACAGAGAAGAACCCTCAAGTGAATGCAGTTACACTTAGAAATGGGAGGGAGCTAGAGGAAGTGCCAAAGAAGAGAAAATACAAGTCCATACCTAAGGGGGAGTTGATCCATAAAGTGACACACGAGTCAAAGAATGCTACTGAAATTCCAGAGCCAGTGGAGGCCCCAAGGCCACCGCCCCCTTTCCCCCAGAGATTGCAGAAAAAGAAAGATGATCGCATGTTCAGCAAATTTCTCTCTATGTTGAGCGAGGTTCAATTGAATATCCCACTTGTTGATGTGCTGCGTGAAATTCCAAGGTATGCTAAGTACATAAAAGATATAGTGGCTCACAAGAGAAGATTGACTGAATTTGTGATAGTTGCACTTACTGGGGAGTGCACTTCAAGGGTCCAAACTAAGCTCCCTCAAAAGCTTAAGGATCCAGGCAGCTTTACCATTCCTGTGCAAATTGGTAATATTGATGTGGGTCGTGCTCTTTGCGATTTGGGGGCGAGCATAAATCTGATGCCCTTATCTTTGTTTAAGCAATTGGGCCTGGGAGCTCCAAGGCCAACTACTGTGATGTTGTAGCTGGCTGATAGGTCGATAGCACACCCTGAGGGGGTGATTGATGATGTGTTGCTGCAAATTGGGAAATTTATCTTCCCTGCTAACTTTATTATCCTAGATTATGAGGCTGATGAACTGGTCCCAATCATATTGATGTGACCTCTCTTGGCTACTGGTGATACAATTATCAAAGTGAGAGAGGGAAAAATGATCTTGAGGGTAGATGATGAGGAAGCAGTTTTTAATGTCTACAAAGCAATCCAACTTCCCCGCCACTATGAGGAGCTCTCAATGATATCTGTTGTTAAGGCAGATGAGCAAATTCATGACCCAAGTGTATATCTAGACGATTCTCTAGAGAAAGCACTTATGTTGTTTGATAGCCTGGGGAGTGATGATGAGGTTGAGGAGATAATGCACATCTTAGATACATCTTGTGCATACATGCAAGGGAAACAACCCTTTGAGCCTTTGAATAGGCAAGAAGGACCTCCTCCAAAGCCATCCATTGAAGAAGCCCCAAAACTAGAGCTTAAACCTCTCCCATCCCACCTTCAATATGCTTATTTGGGTGACTCTGACACTTTACCTGTTATTGTTTCTTCTGACTTGTCTAAATTGCAGGAAGAGGAGCTGTTGAGAGTGCTACGTGAGCACAAGCGAGCACTTGGGTATATGATGTCTGGCATTAAAGGCATTAGTCCAGCCTTTTGCATGCACAAAATCCTCATGGAGTATGGACACAAGCCCAGTGTAGAGCAACAACGCCGACTAAATCCAATCATGAAAGAGGTGGTAAGAAAAGAAGTTATTAAGGGGCTTGATGCAGGTATTGTATTTCCTATCTCAGAGAGAAAATGGATAAGCCCCGTTCAATGTGTACCCAAGAAAGGGGGGATGACAGTAGTGGTTAATGAAAATAATTATTTGGTCCCCACAAGAACTGTCATTGGGTGGAGGATTTGCATCGATTATAGAAAATTGAACAATGCCACCCGGAAGGACTACTTCCACCTCCCCTTTATTGACCAAATGCTTGATAGATTAGCTGTCCATGAGCACTACTGCTTCTTAGATGATTACTCGGGGGTATAATAAGATTGCTATAGCCCAGAGGACCAAGAGAAGACCACATTTACGTGCCCCTATGGCACGTATGCGTTCAAGAGAATGCCCTTTGGTCTTTGTAATTCACCTGCGACTTTTCAAAGGTGTATGATGGCCATTTTTACTGACATGGTTGAGAGGTTTTTTGGAAGTATTCATGGATGATTTTTCTGTGTTTGGATGTTCTTTTGATAACTGCTTGATGAATATTTATAAAGTACTTGCTAGGTGTAAAGAAACTAACTTAGTACTAAACTGGGAAAAGTGCTATTTCATCGTACGTGAAGGTATAGTTTTGGGGCACAAGGTGTCTAAAAATGGTTTGCAGGTGGACAAGGAAAAGGTGGAAGCGATTGAAAAATTGCCCCCTCCGACGTCTGTCAAAGGCATTCGTAGTTTCTTGGGCCATGCAGGTTTTTATCGTCGTTTCATTAAAGACTTCTCGAAAATTTCTTCTCCCTTGTGCAGGGTGCTTGAGAAAGATGTCTCCTTCAAATTTGATGATGCCTGTCTGAAAGCATTCGAGGAGCTGAAGGGAAGGTTAGTGACTGCACCAATCATAATTGCTCCGGATTGGGAGCAACCCTTTGAGTTGATGTGTGATGTGAGTGACATAGCTATTGGAGCTGTGTTGGGGCAAAGGAAAATAAAATCTTTCACTCCATCTACTATGTGAGCAAAACTCTGAATCCAGCCCAGATGAATTACACAGTTACTGAAAAAGAGTTGCTTGCAATGGTGTGGGCGTTTGATAAGTTCAGGTCATATCTAGTGGGGACCAAAGTCATCGTCTACACAGATCATTCAGCTATCAGATACCTGTTTGATAAGAAAGACGCCAAGCCGAGACTGATTTGGTGGGTCCTCCTCTTTCAAGAGTTTGACTTAGAAATCCGAGATTGCAAAGGAACAGAGAATCAAGTGGCTGATCACTTGTCCAGATTAGAAAATCGAAACCATGTAGTTGAAGGGGGTGTAATCAAAGAAACATTCCCTGATGAGAAGTTATTGGTGATTACCTCAAGCGCAGCCCCGTGGTATGCAGATTATGTGAATTTTATTGCAAGTGGGGTGACACCACCAGAATTGACACCCGATAATAGAAGAAGGTTCCTGCATGATGTGAGGCTCTACATGTGGGATGAGCCATTCTTATACAGGCTCTGTGCAGATCAGTTGATGCGGAGATGTGTTCCTAAGGAGGAGATGAATGCCATACTTCATGACTGTCACGCCTCACCATACGGAGGTCATCATGGTGGTGATAGGACCACCTAGAAAGTTCTACAATCAGGATTCTATTGGCCAAAATGGTTTAAGGATGCACATGCCTTTGTTAAAATGTGTGATAGCTGCCAAAGAACCGGAACGATCACAAAGAAGCACGAGATGCCGCTGCAAAATAGTCTGGTAGTGGAGCTTTTTGATGTTTGGGGGATTGACTTCATGGGACCGTTTCTACACTATAGTGGTCATAGGTACATCTTGGTGGAAGTCAACAATGTTTCCAAGTGGGTGGAGGCCATTGCTCTTCCCACTAATGATGCAAAGGTTGTGGTAAGCTTTGTCAAGAAGCACATCTTCACACGCTTTGGAACTCCAAGAGTGTTGATCAGTAATGGAGGAATGCACTTCTGCAACAAATTGATAAATAATGTTCTTACAAAGTACGGAGTCAAGCACAAGGTTTCCACTACCTATCACCCCCAGATGAGTGTTCAAGTGAAAGTGTCAAACAGAGAGGTGAAGCAGATTCTCTAGATAACAGTGAGTGGAAATAGAAAGGACTGGGCCGGGAAGTTAGACGATACATTATGGGCATATCAAACTACATACAGAACTCCCACAGGTGCTTATCCGTATAAATTGGTTTATATAAAGGCATGTCACCTTCCCGTCGAACTTGAACACAAGGCCTATTGGGCAATTAAAAAGCTGAATATGGATGGGGACTTAGCTGGTGAGAAGAGGTTACTGCAGCTCAACGAGCTTGATGAGTTTTGATTGCACGCATATGAAAATGCCAAATTGTATAAAGAGAAGACTAAGAGATGGCATGACAAGCACATCCAACATCGAGAGTTTGAGCCAGAGCAAGAAGTTCTTTTGTTCAATTTGAGGTTGAAGCTTTTTCCCGGAAAGCTTAAATCTCGTTAGTCATGCCCTTTTGTTGTGGTAAGTGTGAAGCCTCATAGAGCTGTGGAGTTGCAGGATATGAGTTCAGCAGGTACTTTCTTGGTAAATGGTCAGAGGATAAAACATTATTGGGGTGTGACATTGCATGTCACAAGACCTCGGTGGACCTGACGGATGCTTAAGAACGTGATGAGTCATGCCGTGACGTTAAATTAGGCGCTGGATGAGAGGTAACCCATTAAATTGTTGTAATCATCGTTCCACGACATTAAATAAGGCATTGGTTGGGAGGAAACCCAACGATAGTAGTAGTTGTTAATTTTGTGTTTTAGGAAGTGCTAACCAATACAGGTGACAATGGGCAGGTGCTAAGGCCATCAAACGTGGTAAGAATAGGTGAAGAATTGAAGAAACATTTCGTCCAAGTACGCGCCCGCGCTACTGGGTGCGCTAATTAGCAAACTATCTACTAGGGCCGCGCATCAGGGCGTGCTACTGGACGTGCTACTAGCGTGACCTCGCTAGTGGGTGCGCTAGTTGCTCCGAGTTCTGTCTTGGCCGCGCTAAAATGAGCGCGCTCGCGCATCTGGGCGCGCTTGTCCCGTCAAAAAGTTGCCATTTTTGTGTAGTTTAAGTTTTTTTTATTTTGTTTAGGTTTTAGTCCAAATTAACCCTCCCCCCCCACACACACACTCCTCTAATTTCCCCTTTCATCAAAAATATAACCCCAGCCCCCTTCGTCTATCCCCCATTCGAAACAAAATAAAACCTCAGCACCCAAATCATTTCCCCATTCTCATGATTTCCTCCATCCCAGGCTCACCATCTTCTTCTCCATCTTCTTTCTCTACTCACCACCATCTCCCACTACAGGTATGAACCCCAGTTTCTTTTTGTCTTTTTAGTTTTCAGATTTTTGTTGTGTCTTATGCTATTATTTTAGTAGTTGTTCTTTGGTTTTGTGTAGAGAACTTGGTACAATATGTTATGGTGTTGGTGGGTGATAAGTGTGGGGTGAAATTCCACTTGATTTGTGATTTTGGTGAGAGTATGTGGTGGATTATTGTTCTAAAAAGCTTCAATGGGGCTGTGAAAGTCTAATGCCCACAAGGTATTTGTGGAAAGGCCCCAATAAACGTGATTATGTAGTTTGTGACTACTTTTGCGTGTGAAGTCTGAGTAACCGCATTGCGTTACAAATTTTTGTTGGGCTGTGCTAATATGTTCCCGTTTTGCAGATATTATGACTCCATCTAGGAAACGACGCGCCACAGGGGCCTCATCGAGCAGTCAGGCTGGTTCGGCTAGGTCAAGAGGGGCTGCACTTGCACGTTACTTTGATGCTACAAAATTCATTTCGGCCAAGGCTCAGGATCGCTTTGCGGAAAAGTCTCGTAAAAAGCCAATTCCGGAGAGGGTTATTCACGTCGGACAACTCCAGTGACACTGCCCTCACATGTACAATGAGTTGGTAAGGCGAGGGTTGCAAACCTTCATCAATGAGCCCGGTGAGGGCAATTCAATGGTTGTGGGGGAGTTCTTTGCTAATGTGCCAGAGCATGATAATGGAGTGGTCACTGTGCGCCGAAGGGCGGTGAATGCTTCTGTTGAGGCGATACGGATAGCCTACCAGCTACCTCCATATCCGGTTGTTCATGATGACTTATATGAGTACGGTTGCAACCCAACGAACGGAAAATGGGCGTGATTCTTTGAGACAATTTGTGTACCCGGGAAAGAAGCGGTCTGGATGGACTATGGGGAGAAATTCCACTCCTCCGCACTAACCTTTAAAGGAAAGCGCTAGCTCTATCCCGTTAACAACCGTCTGATTCCGTCTCACAATACTACAGAGGTTAATGGACCCCGAGCTGCTCTGATTTGGTGCTTTGTAAATGGTCACAACTTTGATGTGGCCAAAGTGAAGCATGAAGAGATATTCATCCACAGCCAAGTCAAAAGGTATGGGTTCTTTTTCCCTTCTTGAGTGACTCAACTATGCAGGGATGCTAAGGTGCCCGAAAATCTAGCTGTGGATGGGTTGGTAAAAAAGGAGGGCAAGTTCCATGCTGATAAGGTGACAATGAGTAAGGAGCCGACAGTAGCAGAGGAGGCAGAGAGTAGTAGCTTTGATGATTCGGAGGATGAGGAGAACGTGGAAGCCGCTCCACATGCTCAGGAGCAAAGCATGGTAGTTGTAGGACCATCTGAGACTGCGACATCTTCAGAAGCTGGTCGGGTGTCCCATTCCACTGCTTTGGAGCAGGAGATGGCTGGTTTGCGAACCTCCATGACTGATTTGAGCACCAGAGTAGATGCGGTAGCTGACCGACAAGTGAAGTCGCAAAAGAAATTCATGGGCTGTTTGCGAGCTCTGGGTCTTGCGTGCAACGTCAACCCAGAAACCGTCTCCGACCAGGAGTGAAACTTCAGGGAAGTTCCTTTACCTCACTGCTCTTTCAAATTTTAAGCCATGGGGACATGTCTTCATTTTTAAGTGTGGGGTGGGGGGTACTTCATTGTATGTCTGTAGTTGTATCAGTTGAATGTTCGTTTTTTTTCACTTTGTTTTGATAGTTCTGGTGATGTTGAGTAGGAATCATTAGTTTAAAGTAGATAAGTGGCTCGTCCCGACAATAGATCCCTTTCGGTGGGGTTCTTGAGGGACTAAGTCGAAAAGAAAAAAAATGAAAATATGTAGACTCTTCCTGATGACGGATCCTTTAGACAATTTTCTTGAGGGAAGTTAGTCTACAGAAAACACCAAAAAGATTTTTTTATTTTTTAGGTAGTGTAGCAACTCCCCCTTGGTTTTTCTTTTAGCCACAGTTCTTTTCCAAGGGTTTTAACTTTAACCGGGCATAGTTAGTTTTTTTTATTTTGTTTTCTTTTTGATTTGTAGATTAGGTTTAATGGACTACGAGCTAGAAAATCAAAAGAGAACCCATAGCATTAACACACATGAACACAATAGATCCTAGAGTGTAACGCTTAGTCTTATTTGTTGAATCTCACAAAAGTGCCTTAATATGTATTTTTCTTACTAACTTGAATGCTCGTAATGGAGCGTCTTGATGAGCTAATCTTGAATGAGTCATATGCCATGTGTGGTGAGGTTTTTGTGTAGTATATGTTTTGTATGAGTCATATGCCCGGTATGTGAGTTGAAGCGAAATTTGAGGTGATGCTCGGTTTGAGAAATAATTTTAGGCTTTCTTTGATCTTTTTGAGCTTAATTGCTTGTCACAAATAAAATTTATCCCTAGTTAAACCTTTTGAGCCTATAGACTTTTGTTTGGCACCCGCATTACAAGCCTATACCCTTTTTGTTCTTAATTGACATTGTTTTGATCCTTTTACCTCTTAAAGCACTTTAATTATGAGATGAGCGCTAAAAGAAGTAAGAAGGAACTAAATGTGGGGTGGCTTTTGAGTGGAACCAATAAAAAGAAGAAAGGTGCACTTGTTTTGTAAACTAATACGCCACTAGTGGAAATTGGAAAAAAAAAAGGAAAGAATAATCTGGAAAAAAAATATATATAGAAGAAAGAGATGAAAAATTGTTGTCTTGTTCCATCTAGTGGATATGAATTAATGTAGTGCTTAACGCAGAAGAGAGCATTTTTGGGGTGATATTGTTTGTGAAAGTGAAGTGGATTGAGGAAATTGCGCTTAAAGTTGATTATGTGATGTGTTAAAGTGCTTAGGAGGGTTACTCACTATTCTTAAATATATCCTACCCGTCCCTTAGCCCGCATTACAACCATAGAAAAGTCCTAATTGATTTTAGATCGAGTGAGCCTACATTAGTAGAGATTTACATTAAGGGCAAGCCTGTGGTACCAATTACATGCATGTGACTTCTTTTGTGAGGGTGAGCGATTTTCTTTGATATATGTGAGCATGAGATTCAAATGTATAGATTGATTTTATTTTCTTTACTGTGATTGTGAGGGCATGTAATTCGTGAAGGAAAAGCAAGTCTTCACTTCTGTGTAGAGTACTTTGAGGAAGTATGAATATTGCATTGCACTTGAGTCTCGACTTTTGAGGCTAGGATTGTTCACTGCTAGGCGTAATGTATGTAAATTGTTCTGGGTGTAATGCGTTAAGGG